>LBNU01021132.1:6094-24389 GCA_014162995.1 Artemisia annua
TGCAATATATTTTGTAGATTTGTTGATGCCGTAAAAGAGTGTGATTATAAAGTATTGTGTTGACTGGGATGATGAAGGAGTGTGGAATGTCAACAACAATAGACACTATATCATCATCGCAGTCAACACACCTCAACTAACAAGGGCCATCTTTCTACCGATGTATGTGGGTTCGATAGGATCATTTGATCACCGCCAATATTACTATTGGTGTGTTTGATATTGTTACAGTTCTGTGTTTACAATAAACATAAAAACTATCATCAACATCAACCACACAAATAGTAATATCGACGAGTGCGCAGACGAACCAATGGAACACACCTACATCGTTAGAAAGGTGGGCCTTGATAATTGAGGTTGGGAGATGAAACCACAAATGGCAACACCATGTCAGTAGTGAAAAATGTATTGAATGGGACAATGAGGTCGTATGTTGAGTGGTAGCATTAACAAACAAATACATTATCGCATTCAACACATTTTCTATTACTGGGCACACCGTTTGCGGGCATCAACAACCTGAATGTACTCAGCGATCACTTACTTAGTTAGAACATGACATAATTCAAATGTAACAATCACAATCCTCGCAGCAAATTGTTGGGTTTTAGGATTCTACTTCTGAGAAACTTTCAAAATGTCAATCTGCTGCTGTATACTAAACCTTGTAATTATAGTAAAGATTGTATAAATATTCTATAGGTTTAGAATATCTTTTGTTTGTGTAAGAAGTCATTGTAAACCGTGTAGGGTTCCTTGTCTATAAAAGGAGATCCCTAGGGTTAGAACATGTACGTGTGTGTGAAAAAGTCGAATCACTTCAAGGTTGTAAACCCTAGCATTGTTAGAGTGCTCGTATTAATATATTGAAGTGTTTAAGTGTGATAACATTGTTCTTGTGTTCATCTTAAGTTAAACAATATATTCCGCGTGTTGTTTAAGTTGGTTACAATATAAGTCAGCTTCTATATAAGATCTATTGCTCAACTGGGATCAACAAGTGGTATCAGAGCTTGTGATCTAGAAGCTGTGATCAAGAAGAACTCAAGTACTCTCAAAATATGTTCTTAAGCTCAACTGAAGTCATGGGTGATGACACACATATGGTTACTGCCTCCAAAGTGCCAATGCTCAAGCAAGGAGAATATGAGCTCTGGAAGATGCGAATCAGGCAATATATGCGCATGATTGACTACAGGATGTGGAATGTTCTCCTGGAAGGTGACAAATTCCCTGTGGTTGTTGATGGGAAGGAGGTACCTAGCAAAGGCAAGGAAGATGAAGATCAAAGGAAGCTGGAAATCAAGACTCACAGTATTCTCCTGATGGGAATACCTAATGAGTATCAGCTTGATTTTGAAGGCTGTGAAACTGCTAAGACTCTTATGGATGCTGTTGAGACAAGATTTGGTGGCAATGCTGCTACCAGAAAGTCAAGGAAGAATGTCTTAAAGCATCAGTATGAAAACTTCACTGCCTTAAGTGGAGAGAATCTTGATGGTACCTATAACAGGCTTCAAAAGCTTATAAGTCACTTGAAGCTTATGGGCTACACAGTTCCTGAAGAAGATATCAATCTCAAGTTTCTCAGAAGCCTTGCACCAGAATGGAGCATGCATACTGTTGTGTGGAGAAACAAAGCTGATTTTGAAACAATGAGTTTGGATAATCTCTACAACAACTTGAAAGTATATGAATATGAGATGAATATCTCATCTAGTTCATCTACTTCATCCTCTGCTGCTCAAAATATAGCTTTTGTGTCTTCTAAAACTTCTAACTCTTCAGACACTCACTCTGCTGCTTATGGTGTATCTGCTGCTAGCACTAGCAACTCTGCTGCTAATTCAAACAACAGTGACACTATGAGTGATGCTGCTATTTGTGCTTTCTTGGCTGATCTTACTACAGGTACTCAAGTTCTAAATCAGGATGCTGATCATATTGATCCTGATGCTCTTGAAGAGATTGATTTGAAGTGGCAAATAGCTATGCTAACCTTGAGAGCAAGAAAGTTCTTGAAGAGAACTGGCAAAAAGCTCAAGTATCAACCACAAGGTAACATGGGATTTGACAAATCATTGATGGAGTGCTACAACTGCAATAGAAAGGGGCACTTTTCCAGGGAATGCAGAGCTCCAAAGAAGAATGTAGAGACTCCCAAGAAGACTGAAGATGAGTCAAAGCCTTCTACTGCTTTGGTGTCTTGTGATGGATTAGGTGACTATGACTGGAGTGACATGGCTGGAGAAGAACCACATCAAGGTTTCATTGCTGAAGTGAAGACTCAAGGGCATAACTTTGCTCTTATGGCCTATGCTTCTTCATCATCTGGTTCTGACTCTGAGGTATCCAATGAGTCAAATGATTCTACTTGTTCTTTTCAATCTTGTGTTGACACTATATAAGAACTTAAATCTAGGAATGATAGTCTTAGGCAAGAAGTTGAGTCCCTAAAACTTGATAACTTAGGTTATAAGGTAGGAATTCAAAATGTTGAGAGAAGACTTGAATATCTTAAAGATATGGAGTTTGAATATGTTGATAGAATTAATATCCAGGATGGTGAGCTTTTTGTTAAAAATGCTGAGATCGAAACACTTAAAAGAAAATTAACAGAAGCAGAACATGCTAGAGATGAGGCTCTTGCAGATAAAGAAAAACATATTGTAAGAGTAGAAAAACAAAAGTTTGCTTCAACTGCCATAGATCATACTATTAAGTGTCAATTAATGAGAAAAGGTAGTGGCATAGGATACAATGAAGTAGCTCCTCCAATGAAAAGTGCCTTTGCACCACCAGGAAAGGAGTTATCCTTCATTAGTATAACTGAAGATATCAAACCTAGTGAAGAAACCAGTAATGTGCCTATTCAAACAACTAGGGTTGATAATAAAAAGTTTTCTGATGAACCTATCATTAAATATTGGGATTCAGATAGTGAGGATGAACAGACTGAGCCAACACTAAGTGTTAAACAGGAAGAAATTCCTAAAGTTGATGAGTCTAGAGTTAATCAGGTTAAGTTTCTGAAACCTGTGCTAGGTCATAATATGTCTAGAAAAGTTGTTGAGTATAATGAGGTTCCTAGACATTACATGAAGATGTTTATTAACAAGCCTAGGGGTAATCAAAGAAATTTCAATAACCTAGTTTCTCCTAAATTAGGTAATGATTTTCAATTGAAAAAGAAGGCATGTTATAAATGTGGTAGTTTTGAGCATCTCATTGCAAATTGTAAGGACTACCAAAAACCTGTTTGGAACCAACATACAATAGTGAATCATCAAAATTTTTCAAAAAGGACTCACTCTCCTTCCAAAAGACAAAGGTTTCCAAGAGCAGTTTTATTGAGATCTGGTGTTACTAGATCCATTGTAACTTCTCAAACAAACAGGCCTTTTCATAATAAAACAACTGATCCTACTGCTAATGCAAAAGTAGACTCTGCTGCTAAGGCAAAAGACTCTGCTATTGTTTCAAAAGTCATAACAGATACAGTTGTTGGAAATCATTTTTATGTTGTAAAGGCCTCAGCTTGCTGGACTTGGAAACCAAAATCAAATGCTTTATCTAAAGTTTCCAATACCAGCAGTGCATCAATGAACCTAACTAAGTACAACTATGTTGATGCACAGGGCAGATCCAAGTCAGTAATGGCTTGGGTCAAAAAGAGAAACTAATTTCTCTACCTTTTATGTGCAGGGCAATCTTCAAGATGATCTAAAAGATAAAGGAATTGTTGATAGTGGTTGCTCTGGACATATGACAGGAGACATATCCCAACTTGAGGATTTTGAGCCAATGGAGAATGGTGTATATGTTGCCTTTGGTAATGATGTCAAAGGAGGAAAGATTATAGGTACTTGTACAATCAAAACAGGAAGTTTGGATTTTGAAAAAGTGTTCCTTGTGGATGGGCTTAAGTTCAACCTCTTTAGTGTCTCACAGATGTGTGACAAAAGGAATTTTGTTCTTTTTACTGACACTGAATGTCTTATCCTTTCTCCTTACTTTAAGTTGCCAGATGACAAATTTGTGCTACTAAGAGTCCCTAGATCTGATAACATATACAGTGATCATATAAAGAACATAGTTCCCAAAAGAGCTTTAACTTGTCTGCTTGCAAAGGCCACTATTGATGAATCCAAATTATGGCACAGGAGACTTGGACATTTAAATTTCAAAACTATGAATAAATTGGTCAAAGGAAATCTTGTAAGAGGTTTACCTTCAAAAGTTTTTGAAAATCTTGAAACCTGTGTTGCCTGTCAAAAGGGTAAACAACACAGAGTGTCTTTTAAGTCCAAAGTTGTTAATACCATTACCAAGCCTTTACATTTGCTTCATATGGATTTATTTGGACCTGTTTATGTGAATAGTTTGAATAGGAAGCAATATTGCCTAGTTGTCATAGATGATTTTAGCAGGTTTACATGGGTGTTCTTTCTAGCTTCTAAAGATGAAACCACTGAGATTCTTAAAGAATTCATCACTAGAATAGAAAACCTAGTAAATCATAAAGTTAAGATAATCAAATGTGATAATGGAACTGAATTTAAGAATTATTATGCTATGAATCAGTTCTGTGTGGGTAAGGGTATTTTAAGACAATACAGTGTTGCTAGAACTCCTCAACAACATGGTGTAGCAGAGAGGAGAAATAGGACATTGATTGAGGCTGCTAGGACTATGTTGTCAGACTCCAAGTTACCTATACCTTTTTGGGCTGAAGCAGTGAACACTGCCTGCTTTGTGCAAAATAGGAGTAAGGTAGTTAAGCCTCACAAAAAGACACTGTTTCTGCAGTTAAAGATGCAAAGAAATCCACACCTCAAGAAGAGTTTGTTTTGGTTGAAAAATGGAAGATTGGTCCAACTATCATTCCCACTCAGGAGATCAAAATCTTACAAGATGATCATTCTCCCAAGGGAGATGGGGGAGAAGGTATGAAATCATCTAGTGAACCACAGGTGGTCAATGATGAGCCACTTTTGGATGATGTCACAAAGGAAACTACTTCTAGCAGTAGTTTGTCTGATTCTGCTGCTACACCTACAGACAACTCTGCTGCTACACATGCAGACAACTATGCTGCTAAGCAAACTGCTTCTCCAGTAACACCTAAGTTTCCTACAGCTGACACACAAGGCATATCCTTGGTTGATACATCTTCTCAGGATGATCCAGAGATGCCTGGATTGACTGAAATATATGAAGATACAGATGATGAAGCTCTTGAAGGTGAAATTTTTGGTGCTCAAACTGACTTCAACAACATGGAACTCAACATTCCTGTCAGTCCTACAAAGACAACAAGAATTCATAAGCTTCATCCAAAGGAACAAATTTTGGGTGATCCATCATCAAATGTTCAAACAAGGAATAAGACAAAGGAACTGCTTCACAAAGGTTTCTTTGCTAGATCTTTACATCAAAGAAATAGCCATAAAGATCTATAGAATTGTCTTTTTGCTTGTTTTCTATCACAAATAGAACCCAAGAATGTATATAAAGCTTTACAAGAATCAAGTTGGGTGGAATCTATGCATGAGGAACTTCTACAATTCAGATTACAAGAAGTTTGGACCTTGGTTGATCTACCTAATGGAAAGAGGGCTATTGGAACAAAATGGGTTTTCAGATGCAAAAGAGATGAAAGAGGCATTGTGGTTAGAAACAAAGCAAGACTAGTTGCTTAAGGATACACACAACAAGAAGGCATTGATTATGATGAAGTATATGCACCTGTGGCAAGGATTGAGGCCATTAGACTGTTTCAGTCATTTGCTTCATATAAAGATTTTGTAGTATATCAAATGGATGTGAAAGGTGCTTTTCTGTATGGGGAGATCAAAGAGGAGGTTTATGTCACACAACCACCTGGTTTTGAAGATCCAGATTTCCCTGACAAAGTTTATAGGGTTGATAAAGCACTGTATGGTTTGCATCAAGCTCCCAGGGCATGGTATGAAAAGTTGTCAACCTACTTGCTAGACTGTGGTTACACTAAGGGTAGGATTGATAAAACTTTGTTCATTAAAAGGAACAAAGATGATATTTTGTTGGTTCAAGTCTATGTTGATGATATCATCTTTGGTTCTACAAGCAAAGCTATGTGTGAGGAGTTTGAAAAGATAATGAAAGACAAGTTTTCCATGAGTTCTATGGGAGAACTTACTTTCTTTTTGGGATTACAAGTGAAACAAAAGGAAGATGGCATATGTGACAACTGGCAAATTAGGGAGCTTTTTAGAAACCCGCATTACTTTGAGATTAATGAATTTGGAATATTTGAAAGTTTATTCGTGATAAAAGTGTAAACTGTGCAACATGGTTTTGAAATTCGTGATTTCTATGGATTATAAATTGGAAATTATGAATTTGATATGAAACATATGTGGTGACTTATTTTTGGGATCGTAATTAGGCACTACGTTGACTTCGGCTCTAGAAAAACCTAACGTAATTAAACCTTTTAAGAAACGGTTGCATTATCAAGTTAAATGAACGTTTCTTTTATTTTATATGAATCGAGAAGTGTCTTGGGAATTAACGACGGTTTATAAAAATTATATTTCGGTGATATTAAATGATTTGTAAATAAGTGGTCGTGTCACGGGAAAACCGATTAATAATATTCACCTAAACCTAAAAGTATTTGTGACTTAAATTGGAACGAGAGAACTAGAGGGACCAAGAGTGAAAAATTCGGGTTATAACCCTTAACCCTAACCCATCTTTTTCATTTAACACAACCACACCCACTCTTCATCTCTCTCACTTCTCTCTCTCACGTACTAGCCCCCTATTTTCCTGGCGACCACCGTCACCGCCGCACACGCCGTCCACCGACCACAAATAACACCACCATCATTCACCCACCTTTTCAGGACTCTACCATTGGTATAACTCCATCATGCGGCGCTATAAGCACCACCTAAGTCGTGAAATCATCTACCACCCCGGCCACACCAAACACCACGGGAAAACACATGCTTTTTCGCTTTTTTTGTTGGTGTTTTTGAAGAACTACGTTTTTCGAAAGTATTTTGGAAGGTGAGTGGCCACGAGTTTAACTCGTGCGCCTCGTTTTGAGCTCAAATCCGTGAATACACGAGTTTTCGTGTTGGGTTTCATTGTAAAATTTGTGGGAAACAATGTTTTGTGATGAAAAATCCGTTTGGTATCCGGGTTTCACGTTTTCTTGATGGGTCGAGACCTAACCGAGAGCTTTAGCTCTCGGCTTGTGTTATTGTTGGGTTACTTTGAGTTCTTGATAATATTTGGTCCATGGTTTGTGATTTGAGGATGTTTAGGTTATCACTTTTGTGTTTAGTTTGGATTTGTGGAAGTTTGGTGATGGTTGTTGTTGTTTGGTTCGTGGCCGACGACCCCATAGGGCTCGGTTTGGTTTGGCTCGAGCTCACTTGAGCTAGCCGAGACCCTAAAGGTCTCGGGTGGGAGCCACGAGCCTCATTTTTATAGTTGTTGACTGGGTTTGACTTGGTAGGTCGACCCGTGGTATTGTTAGTCGAAGTGTATTATGGGATTGTGGAGATGTGAGTTATTGGATATTTGGTTGGGCGTGACGAAATCACGTTGACTTTCTAGTCAACGATTGATTTTGGCAAAACGCCGTGACACTTGGACTTGGACAATGAACCAAGGGTAATGACTCGGACATGTGACCATCACGTATGACTCGATAAAATAATGATCGCGTAAATAATCACACTCGTAATACTATTATTAATAATATAGACGTTTATATAAATATATAGACGTAAAAACGTATATATAATTATATAAGTGCGTATATTAAAATAAGACGATCACGAGTAATATTATAATAACGTAACAATATATATTATACTATAAAAGTAGTATAATAAATGTCGGGGACGTTATTATGGTCAAGTAATTATAAACGTCGATATAATAGTAACGTTGAATGATGTTATTTAATAAAATACTTTCTTTTTGGAAATAAAGCGGAATAACGTACGAGTTATACGGGATCGGGATCACTTGAGTCTAAGTGGGCCATATCATTATGTTGCGACTTTTGTGCTTGTCACGGATATGTGACGTTACTATGTTCGTTTTCTATAACTACGTAACTTATTTAATCGACGGGTTAAATAGGATTTAATTAGTTATATAAAAGGAGTATAATAATGGATAATGTATCCTACGACGCCCATAGGTTGTGGTATGTGTACGAGGTTTACGAGTTACTAAATATCTCGTGAGATTTATTAAATTGACGAATTTGGTAAGTTTGACGAAGTATTTAGGAAACTTAGTAAATTTAGAAAATATACCATATAGTATCATACGTGCTATGTGAATTAGATTTTGGGTGTAATCTTGGAATAATATGTTAGGTAAATAGATTATGGAAGGGTACCATGTCGACGGATTTGGTAGACTTCGGTAATTTATTTAAATAATATATTAGGCCAACATTGAACCTATAGAGTTTATCATCACGTCTTTTAGACGTGAGTCCTCTTTTGAGTTGTGTCAACCCAATGGATACCAAACACCAAACTAACATCTAAACGATACGAGAAATGGATTTTTGGAAAGTAAAAATGAATACTCTTGGGATTGGGAATATTCGATTTCTTTAGTAATCGAACCTGAAATGAGTTTGTATTGTTAGGAAGTGCCGAGTCCGTAGTTGCTGTCTTTTGAGTTGAGATACATCTTACTACTACCGAATTCTTTTGCTGATTCCTGGATTTGAGGTGAGTCATAGCCCCACTTTTACTCTTGAAATTTGTTTTCAATACTTGGGGTGAGAAACGTGCAAATTATTTTACGTGGACTACTATCGCTTTTACTTATATAAAACTTGCTATGCGTATAGACTAAGATGCTTTGGTGAATCCCTAAGGTTGGCTCCCTTAGGATGACATTATTTTGGTGAATCCCTAAAGTCGTAGCATAGCTCCTTTAGGATGATATTAAGTAAATCCCTAAGGTGGTCGCAAGGCTCCCTTAGGATGACTGTAGTGTGCACCTATAGTGTTTTGTTTAGCGGAAGGTATCCGCAGGATTATTTGAGGCATAGTCTAGCTAGCAAGAGTTTTGCGTATATGTCCACTTGGAAATTTGGTTAATGAGTCTAAACCTATGATCTCACCAGCGAAAGCTGACTTTTAGTACGTTTTCTTAGGTAATTAAGATTGATGGAAGATGCATGCATGGAAGGCTTGGTACGGCAATCTGGTTTAAGGATCTACTTTCTAATAACTCTGATATGTATTTGGGGACCTACTTTTGTTTCTTTTGGGCCTTACTTTGGTAAACTTGGGATGAATGTAAACTTTAAAACCCCGTTTGGATGTGTTTTTATTTATGTTTACTTTATCTCGTTCTATTATGACTTGTGTTGGATACCAATCCCCGTAGCACCCCGAAAGCTTGAATAGTCTTCCGCTGTACCAAATTTTGGGGGTGTTACAACATATTTATTAGCCAAGATAAGTATGTGGCTGATATTTTGAAGAAGTTTGGATTCATAGATGCGAAGCCTGCAAAGACTACTATGGAGAAAGACAAGCCATTGCTAAAATATGAAGAAGGAAAAGATGTGGATGTTCATGTATACAGATCAATGATTGGTTCATTGATGTATCTTACAGCATCAAGACCAGACATTATGTTCTCTGTTTGTGCATGTGCAAGCTTTCAAGTTACTCCTAAAGAATCACATCTCAATGCAGTCAAGAGAATATTTAGATACTTAAAGCATCAACCAAAATTGGGGCTTGGTATCCAAAGAATTCACCATTTGAGTTAGAAGCTCTCCCTGACAGTGATTATGCTAGGTGTTGCTTGGATAGAAAATCCACAACAGGAGGTTGTCAATATCTTGGAAATAGGTTGGTGTCATGGCAATGCAAGAAATAAACTGTGGTGGCAAATTCTTCAACAGAAGCTGAGTATGTGGCTGCTTCTAGTTTCTGTGGTCAAGTGCTTTAGATGCAAAATCAATTGCTGGACTATGGGTACAATTTTATGAACACCAAAATATATATAGACAATAACAGTACTTTGTGCATAATTAAAAATCCTGTTTTTCAGTCTAAAACAAAACATATTGAGATAAGACATCATTTTATTAGAGATTGTTATGAAAAGAAGTTGATTCAAATTGTTAAAGTCCATACTGATCAAAATGTTGCAGATCTACTTACCAAACACTTTAATGTGGGTAGATTTCAATATTTGATTGCAAGTATTGGAATGATCAATCTTTAGAAAACTTATCTCTATGTGTTATTGTAAATTTTTGTAAAAGGATTTGTGCTGTTATTGCTCTTAAAAGTTTGTTGTCATTGCTAAAAGTGAATCTGCTGCTAAGTCTACTCTGCTGCTATTGGACACTCTGCTGCTGAGTTAGATTTTGCTATTGTAGACTTGTTTGTTTTGTGGTTTTGGACTAATCTTTTGCAGGTTAAGGATAACATGGATGTATTTGCTGAATGTACAAGAATGTAATTAAACATAAAAATTTAAGTTCATTCCATGGATAAAAGATGCAGATTACAAAGAAAGTTCATACAAAACACAAAAAGATCTACATCACATGATTTCTCCTAAGAAGACTACTCCATGGGTCCTTTTCTTTTGTCCTTAGGATCCGGCATCTTCTTGTGTACTCCCCTGGCTTGCATCTTCTTATCCCACAACCTTGGACAAGCAAGCCCCAACACAACCTTGAGGGGAGGTTTTCTTGATGACTTGGAGGATTCAGGAACTGGAATGGGAGCCATTGATGACAAAGCTGCTTCAAGGATATGTGCAAGAGCATTTGGGAGCTTTTTGGCAAGCTCAGAAATATTTTCCTCTTGAGGAGCTCTTGATGTTCCCTCACCCCTTCTGTTGGTGGGTGATTGATATCTTCGATGATATGGAAGATAAGCAGCATTGATATCATGCTTAAACTTCCTGGCTTGTTCTTTTGTCCTCATTCTATTATGAGGAGGACGATATAGTGGTAGAAAGGGTGGAAGTGGCATTGTGTCAATTTGGAAGTCAAACTCAGAATCAGAAGAATCAGAAGAAAGATTGATGACTTCGCGTTTAGGTGCCATGTGAAAGAGTTTGTTTTGGAATGAGTTTGATTTTTACCGTGGAGAGATTGATTTGCTATATGGAAGAGATTAGGGTTTGATTTGAGATAAAATTGGAAGTGATCGGATTCCCCTTTTTATAATGGATCAAATTGGGGAAAATAATTAATGCGTGGTTGGAAATTACCATTAATTAAGGATAATAAATGGAAGGTTTGACTTTTTGACCGTTTGACCAAGAAGTATCAAAGTACAGTCAACTCTGCTGCTAGCCCAAAACACTCTGCTGCTAGTTATAACACTCTGCTGCTGGTGCTGCTGCTACTTAGGGTTCTGCTGCTCGGTTTAACAGTGGAAGGCGGTTATGTAACTTCCCAAATCAATTTAAAAACCTAATTGATTCTCATAATTAGTTTTCACACGATCCTAATTGAAGTATAACCGCATATAACCATTCCATTATCATCCAAATCACAATCCCCTAAATTCACAAACCCTATCGTCATGGAGATTACACGTACTTGGGCTAGAGATCACAACAATGTCGCGCTTCTTGATGCCTCCTTGGTGCCTGATGAGTTCACAGAGATGGTACATTTTCTTAATGCTACTTCCATTAGGTAGGCATTAACTGTGAACCCAACTATATATCAATCCTACATTAAACAGTTCTGGCATACTGCCAATGTCAAAACTCACAAAGGGGAAACATATATTGTTGCCAAAGTTGATAATCAAAAGGTCCTTGTGACTGAATCATCTATTAGAGAGATTCTTATCTTTGATGATGAGGATGCTCCTAAGGTTCTTGTTAAAACTGACATTTTTGAAGGTTTAAAAACTTTGGGATATGAGAGGAAAAATGATGGTTTAATGTTTCAAAAAGGTCTTCTCTATTCTCATTACAAATTTTTGGTCCATAATCTTTTACATTATTTGAGTTCAAAAACATCTGGGTGGAATGAGTTCAGTGCACCCATAGCTTCTGCTATGGTGTGTCTGTGCAATGGAGACCCATTTAATTTTTTCAAACTTGATTTTAGAGGGTATGGAAAAGTTAATCAGGGAAAAAGGGACATATCTGCTTTATCCTAGATTTGTTCAATTGTTTGTTGAAAACCAAATTTCTAAAGTAAGAACACATAAGGCTGTCTATGAAGCTATACCTTTAGTGCCTAAAATGTTTACTTTCATGGTAAAAAATGGAAAAGGTTTTTCAGGCAAAGTTACACCACTTTTACCTTATATGGTGCAACTTGTGCAAAACAATCAGGGTGAAGGATCAGAAAACCCCACTGGTTCCCAACACACACCCACTTTTGAAGGTTTAAATGAGGTTTCATCTCCACACACTGAAAAAGACCCAAACACATAGGACAACCTCAAAGGACACTGAGCATTCTCAGTCCATTGTCCGGATAGATGTACCAGATGAGACTGTCTTAGGTGATGGAGAAGACAGATTGGCAAGGGCTACCACTACTGCTACTAGCTTAGAAGCAGAGCAGGACAGTGATAACATAAGTAAGACCAAACCAAGGCAACATCTAGTGAGGAAGATTCTTCTAAATCTGAATCCAATGATGGTAACCCTAGTCAACTGGAAAATACATGGGGTTCAGATGATCAAACTAGGTTTGATACTGAGCTTAAGTCCAAAGATTCACCTCTCAAGGAAGGTAACACATCCCGAAGTGATGAGGACAGATCTGCAACTAAGGAATTGATGGATGACTTTGTACAAAATGACAATGTCAATGATTCACCTCTCGGACCAGGTAATACAGGTCGAAGTGATGAGACTAGTATGCAAACTGTAAAGGAATTGATGGCAAAATGTACCACATTGGAGACCAAATGCACATCTTTGGAGGAGAAGGTACTTGATCTACATAAACTTTCATCTGCACAAGCTAAGGAGATCACTAAAATGCAGCAACAGATGAAGGTGCTGCTCAGTTTAAAGAAATCAAGATCTTCAACCTTCAAAAGATTTAAGAAAGTGGGACCTTCCATGAAAAGTAGATCATCTACTCTACCCACTGCTATAGAGGTGGATGCTTCCAAACAGGGGAGGAATAATTTGGAGAATTCAGGGGAGGATAAAATTTTGGAAGAACATGCTGATGATGGTTTGGATACTGGTATGGGAACAGGGGATGATATGGAGATAGACAGTGGTGATGGTGAAAATGTTGCAAAGTATGTAGTTGCTGATAGAGAAGGGCATGAGGTTGTATTGGAGAAAATTGTGGAAACTTCAGAATCAGTAGTAGATAAACTCAAAACTTTGGAACCTGAACAACTTGTGAAGGCTACAGAGTTGATGGGTGGGGCTATAAAGGCTTTAGAAGATACTTTAAAAGACTCTGCTGCTGGTAACTCTGCTGCTCCAGAATCTGCTGCTCCAAGTGTTGTTGAACAATCTGTGATTAATGAAAAAGATCAGGGTTCTGTTGCTGATAACTCTGCTGCTCATGAAACTGCTGCTGCAGAAACTGTTGCTGATCCTGCTGCTAGTGCAAAAGGTGACTCTGCAGATGCACAGGGATCTGCTGCTGGTTCTAGTGACAAAGCTGCTGCTGAGGCAATGGTGATGCTCAGTAAGAAGGAATTAGCAGAGCAATCATCTCAACAACAACAACCACCATCTCAATCACAACAACAACCACCTAAACCAATCCAATCACCACAACCAACATCACTCTCACAACTAATCCATGTGTCTCAATTGCCAACTAAAGGAGTGTCTATCAGAGAACCTTCTGTCCCTGTCAAGAAAGCTAAGTCTATTGCTTCAAGCACTGATAAATGTAAAGGCAAGATGGTGGAGCAACCTGAGGCTGATTCAAGTGATGATGAAGTAGATTATTCTCAGATACCACCTGAATATTAGCCTAAGGATAAGCTTGATGAACTTGATAGAACTGAAGCTATAAGACTTCAAAATGAAGAATACATGCTGGAACAACAGCTTCAAGAAAAAGAAAGACTTCAGGCTGAAAAGAAAGAAAAAGATTTGAAAGCTTATGAAGAATGGGAGGATGAAATGATTAAGGTAGATGCTGATATTGAACTTTCCAAGCTGGTAAAGATTGAGGAACAAGAAGTTCCTGAGTTTGATGTTAAAGCATGGTTAAAGGTATTCACAGCAAAGAAGAAAAAGGAAGCTGCTGCTGCAAGAAAAAAGAAAAATGTTTTCAAAGGGCCAACACCTCTACAGCAAAGAAGAAATCAAGAAAAGTATTTGCATCATGTTAAAGGTTGGAGATTTATTGACCTCAAAGGATATACAGATTCTGAAATCTTTGATATGTATCAACATGCTAGAACTGAATGTGATAGATTCATTGCTATTGGATCTAAAGAAGATGAGGCTTTGATTGATAAAATGAACAAAAAGATAAGGGGTGAAAAGAAGTCAACTGAGCCTGAGAAGATCAAAGAGGTTGAAAATGTTGAAGTGCCTAAAGTTGCAGAGCAGGTAAAGGAAAGCATAGCAGAAACTAAACCTACTTCTACCTATGAAAGTAAGAAGAGAGGAACAATTAAGAAAACTTTTGCTAGGAAGAAGAGGAAGGTTAGTGTTGCTGGCAGTTTTGATGTAGAGAAAGAAAATGAAAAGGAAGCTACAGAGGAGATAACACAAGCTGAGCAAGAAAGGTTGATGTCTTTCACCACTTTGGCTACAAGAGAAGAACCAGAAATCTCCAATACAGTTCCTTTGGCAGCTAAACATCCAATCATTTCTTATACATTCAGAGTCAGAGATGGAAGTGAAGGGTATTGGGAGTTTAAGAGAACAAATGATATGTATTATGGGTTTATCAGATTCTCTCAAATGCTCAATTACATGGATAGGGATGATGTGTGTGATGTTTGGAGATTGTAAAAAGAAAGATTTGGGGATAAACAGCCAGAAAATGATCATGAGAATATTGTCTATCATTATCTAAAGATAATGTTTGAACCTCATGTTACTAATAGAGAATGGTTTGAAATGAAAAACAAAAGGGTGAACAAATGGTATTTGTATCAATCTTGTGGAGTTCATGAAGTATCAGCTGGAGGTTTTACTGTGTTTCTTCTGGTAGAAAAAGATTATCCTGGTTTGAATGCTAATAGAGAAATAATCACAGAGATGGTAAAACCTGGATTCTTAATGATGCAGAAACATTTCAAGACTGATGATATGGCTTGTAAATTGGTGCAGAAGTATGAGCAGATTCTAAATTCTAAGAAGTAAGTGTTTGGAAGCATCCTCTTTGTGTTTATTTGTGCTTAGGAGAAACTTGATAATTTAGGAGGTAAATATCAAGTTTAGGGGAGGATTGTTGGGTTTTAGGTTTCTACTTCTGAGAAACTATCAAAATGTCAATCTGCTGCTGTATACTGAATCTGCTGCTGGATGCTGAATCTGCTGCTAGTGTGAAAGTGCTGCTAGAAGGATTGCAAGACTCTACTGCTAAGAGATTATTATAGAAACGAGTCTTGTAATTATAGTAAAGATTGTATAAATATTCTATAGGTTTAGAATATCTTTTGTTTGTGTAAGAAGTCATTGTAAACCGTGTAGGGTTCCTTGTCTATAAAAGGAGATCCCTAGGGTTAGAACATGTACGTGTGTGTGAAAAAGTCGAATCACTTCAAGGTTGTAAACCCTAGCATTGTTAGAGTGCTCGTATTAATATATTGAAGTGTTTAAGTGTGATAACATTGTTCTTGTGTTCATCTTAAGTTAAACAATATATTCCGCGTGTTGTTTAAGTTGGTTACAATATAAGTCAGCTTCTATATAAGATCTATTGCTCAACTGGGATCAACACAAATATCAACAATAACAATTCTATTCATGTGTAAATCAGATCACCATATTAAAAAACAAAACTAACTAGTATAATTAACGAGGCATAACTTGCATTAAAAAAGGGTCCAACAAAACAAGTTACATAATCAGCTGCTAACACAGCTGCGTTACCATGGGTATTTGTACTACTACAGTAAACACTAGAAACACGACCAGCTTATAGAAACACCAAACCTACATCATTAAAACCTGAAAACTACAACCAAGACCAAAAGCTTCACACACAAGGACACTGAGTGACAGAAGATACACAAGAGAGCACAAAAGCATGCGTAACAACCCAAGAACCATTCACTGGTTCTGGTTACGCATCTTCACCACAAATGCAATCTTCCGCATGATCTTGATCTGAACCTCACTCATGGCGCTCATCAGCATCCTGCACCTGGCGAGATCACCATCCTGTTGTTGGCGGAGTACCTGGGCACTCTCGAAAACAATGACGGATCCTGTCAATCGACCGAGCTCGCCAATGTACTCAGCCCTCTCCTGTACCTGGAGAGACAACTCAGAGGCCAAGGAGTGCAATTTGCCAACAAGAGGAAAGTCCCTTGCATTTTCACACTCAAACAGTGTCACCATCATATCCCTAAGATACACTGAGTTGGATGCATGAACAAGCTTAGATAGCCTGTTCTGTTGAGGTTGGTTTTCAGCTGGATGCATAGGCACTGGTTGTACAACTTGATGTTGTGTTTGAGGTAGGTGCATTGCCATTGGTTGTGCCAAAGTGGTGATGGAGGGTGCTTCATTAGATGGAAGTTGGTTTTGCTGGGGTTTATTTGCCATTGTGTCTACCTTTTTTTAACTTTTTTCTTGTTGAGAAAGTTTACTACTTTTGGGATATGCAACTTAGTGTTTTAGCCGCCCTTTATATAGGAAAAAACTAATGATAAACTAACAATACAAAGTTTGCAATTAATGATATGCTACAGTTGAGTCATATCAAATTTACTAATAGGGCAGAGAACTTAAATGTGCATCAGGGTGGTTTTAAAAGGGTAAGACCCATGTCAAATCAAAATTTGTCTCCTTCTTATCCATTTATAACTAGTAATAACATATTCTAAGAGATCAATCCATTGCCTAAAGAGTTTTAGTCAAACTATACTAACTAGAAACTAGACCAGTGCACAAAAAAATTAAAAAAAAAAAATAAAACAGACTGCATAAAATTTTGTTATATTCTAAAATTTTTAAAACCCATAAACTAAGGAAACATACATGATCTAATTCAATCCAACCTTATAGAAATACATTCACACTTACATCACACGAATACAAAATAAAAATAAACAAATTTACCACATAAAACAGAGTCAAATTTTAAATTAAATAAAACCCATGAAAAAAAAATGGTCGGCTTACAGAAAAAGATTGCTTCAGTGTAATCATTAATTTAAAAAAAGACATTACCATTTACTGCGGCCAATATAACCCAACCATACAACTTACTTAAGCCATGTATAACCATAAGAATAGCCTAATCCTACAAAACAATAAATTGATACAAACAATTAGGCATATTACATTATACCATTAGCATGCAAGTCACTAACAAAAAACTTATACTATTAGCATGCAGGTCACTGATGAGACGAAAAGTGTTACGCTTTTAGGGGGTCATTTAAGCCCTAATTCGTATAAATGTGATCAAATATTGCCCTAAATCGTTCCTTTTGTCATTTTAGGTACTTTGAGAGGAATTCTGGAAAACATGCATATTTGGACGTTTTTGGAGCATAAAAGTGAAGAAAACGACAAAGTCTCAAAAGAAGCTGGAATTGCTACCTGACGGCGTCAGAGTCACAACGTGACGCCGTGAGCAAACGTTGACAAAGGAGTGAAAACCAATTTTCAAATGACGGGCTAGAAAGAATTTAGAGATTTACACCTGACACCGTCAAGTGTTATTGGTAGTAGGCCGTCAGGTTATAATTTAAAGAGTGACGGCCCAGAAGGAATTAAAGGGTGACGGCGTCAGAAGTGGATCTAGGCCATCCGAGAAACTTTATGGCGGCGGGCTGATGGCGTCAGACCCTATAACCTGACGCCGTCAGAGTGTAAAAGTCTATATATAGTTTTCTATTTTTCATTCATTAGTGGTGGAACTTTGTGGAAACTTTTTGGGCACCAACCCTAGAGCGAATTTCTGTAACTGTTTTAGGGTTTCCAACCCTCCTTGGAACCCTCCATGCTTAATTAAAGATAAGTCTTCACCTTCAAATTTAATCAATACTGGTCTATGTGTTGGTTGATTATCTCTTTTAGCTTGTACTTTTAATTAAACATGCTAGGCCTAAATTCTTCTTTGGTTTGGCTTAGATCCTAATGA
>LBNU01021132.1:37204-56687 GCA_014162995.1 Artemisia annua
AATGGGATCGGTTTGTCACAGCTGTGAAGCTAAACAAAGGACTCAGAAACACCAACTATGAACAACTCTATGCTTACCTGCAACAACATGAGAAGCATGCTATGTATGATCGTCAGCTGAGAGAAAAGTTCAATCCCTCAAATGACTCTCTCGCTCTCATCTCCAGTGTTCAGGGATTCAACCAATCCTCAAGTTCAATCAGTCACCCTACTGCACAAGCAACACATAATCAGTCTGCCCTTGGCCAATCATCCATGCAATCATCAAATGTCAAGAATAATCAACAAGACTCTGGGAACTCTCACATTCACAAAAGGATTGATAATCTGTCTAACCAAGTCTCACTATTGGTTCAACATTTCAGGATTGCACTTCCACAAACCAACAACCAACTCAGAACTTCATCTAACCCACGTAATCTTGCTGTCGTGGAAGATGGGCGTGTTGTGGTTCAAGGAAGGCAAAATGTCCTGGGAAATGCTCAGAATAGGATGGGGAATGCCAATCAAGGGCAAGGAAGACAACCTAAGTGCTACAACTGTGGTGGGATAGCTCATATTGTAAGGAACTGCACTCAACCAAAACGTCCTCAGAATTCTGACTACTTCAAGGATAAGATGTTATTGATGCAAGCACAAGAGAATGGAGTTTTATTGGATGAGGAGCAACTGCTGTTTCTCGCGGGTTATGAAGGGAATTCATTCGATGCCGATGTGGATGAACAACCTGTTTAGGATCTAGCTCTCAATGACCCAAACATCTTCCAGGCAGAAGATTGTGATGCTTTTGATTCTGATGTTGATGATGAGCCCACTACACCGAATATCTTCATGGCCAATCTATCATCTGTTGTCACATCACCGCAACAATCTGGTTCCCCTAATTCATCCATCATATATGAGGTACTAAAATTATATGACACATACGAGACATGTGATGTACCTAAGATTCTCAATGAAGTACATCAAACTAATGTTGTCATGCCAGATGATGTTAATTTGGAAAACAGCAATGTTTCCTCAAGTCAACAACATGTGGATCACAATAAAGAATCTCATGTACCTAATCGAGCATCTTTTGTTGTATGTGATGCATGAACAAAGAATTCATAACAAAGAACAACAAACGAACGTTGTGGAATTAAATATTGCTGATATATATGGGAAATAGCAATGTTATCCCATATGAACAATATGTAAGACACAACGTCGAGTCTGTTGTACCAAGTGATGAATCCTCTGTTGATAATAATGTGTGTGAATTGGATGATTACACTGCTGTTGTACCTGATGATACCTTGACCACTAGGATTAATATTCTTAAAGATCAGGTGCATATGTATCAACAACGTGCAAAATTTAAGTTAACCGAACGTGAGCAGAAAATGAATTGGCAAATGTGTACATATATAACCAAAAGAAACTTAAAGGAAGAAGCTTTAAGAATGGAGATAAAATATTTACAAAATCAAATTGATCAAATTGTTAAACAAAAACAGGAGATTCAGGAAAGTGTAACTGCATTAAAACTTGATTTTCAAAGTAAAGAAAGTAAACTCTTAAATGACTTTTCCAATCTTAAGGCATTAAAGTACAAGCTTGAAAATAAGTTGTACACACAAGGCCAAACCATTCAAACTACTCAAATGATGCAAAAGCACATTAAGTTTCGTGATGAACATAGCAATAAGGATTTAGAAGTGCCTAAAACAAACTTTCTTAGGAGCGTTAGTGCCACTCAACCTGCCTTATATGATGCTAATGAGATGCTTAAACCTGATCATGCCCCCCCCTGATGTGCCGTCTAATGAGGAGATTGATGAGATAGAAACTGTCAATAGAGAGAGATTAGATGCTAAAATGAAGGATCCAAAGTGCATTAAAAACGTGTCAATATCAAGCCTCATAACTACTATGAACAGAATCGATTGACTGTTTTTGCACCACAAACTAAGTTAACACCAGAGCAGATATTTTGGTCCTTAGATGTTGAGAAAAGAAAAGCTGAAGAACTTAAGGCCAGAACACCTTTAAAGTTTGCTACCCCAACGGTGTATCCTCCCAATACACCGATGCACCTAGTTCAGTTAGCTCTTCCCACACAATGTAAAACTCTTATTAGCATCTACGTTCTTTGTCAAATGTTTGCTGATTTTGATAAAACATGTAAAAAGAGAATTACACCAACGGGAATACTGAGGGTAAAAGGGGATTTGAACTAACGAAAGAGTGTTACTTAACTGAAGTCATCCCATTTTTTAAACTTATCAAAGAACACTTTGAGGGCATGCAGAAATCCCTTGAAACTGAAGTGAAAGAGATGAAAGAAGTGTTTAAAAATGTGGAAAATGAGGGAAAACAAACTGCAATAGATCTTCAATATAGTGAAATTGCGAGGAAAAATGCTCTTATCATGAATGACACTTTGATTGCTCAATGTATTGCACAAGATGTATTTTATACTGCTACTGATTCGTCATTAACTGCTTGTCAATTTTATGAGATGTCTGTTGCATTAAATGTTTTCCAGAATCGTGTTGTTGAGCTTGAGGGGGAGAATTTAAAATTGCGTGAGAAAATTCAAAACGATGACCCGGATAACATGGTCAGACATTTTTCAAAACTAGAGGTTGATAATCTTAATTTGCAATTAAAGTATCAACATTTAGAAGAAAGACTTAAAATCTCAAACGCCAAGACATCTTCGGATGCTCCTGAATTTGATGCATATTTTGAATTAGCCAAACGGGATGAAAAAATTCAAGCTCACACCAACACGATTCGAAAATTGAGGGCTCAAATTGCCCAATTGAAGTCAAATAAGAGTGATGTGATTGGTTCCCATAAACCTCAGTCTGCAGATTCTCAGAATTTTCAATTTCAAAACATCATCAACAAACTCAAAAATGAAAATGATTGTTTTCAAGCTGAAAATTCAAAAGTTAAACAGCATTACAAAGAGTTATATGATTCAATTAAGATCACACGTGATAAAAACCATGAAAAGATAACTTCTTTGCTTAAAGAGAATGAGAATCTAAAGACTCGGGTGAAAGGGAAAATGCCAATCATCACTAGTGGTAATGTTGTTCTAAAGGTCTCTGCTTGTAAGAAATATGATGTTGATGCTGTGAATATCCCGCTCCCTCTTAGGAACAATAGGTCTGCTCACTATGCGTATCTATCGTACCTTAAGGATAGTCTAGACATGCTTCGCGAGACTATAGAAGAGGATAGGAAAGTGAAACCACAGGATAGTGCTATTCTAGATGCCTGCTTCCTCACTAAACGATCTCAAGAACTCTTAGAATATTCCATTGGCACACGTCCTAAGATAGACAACAAGCAAGATAGGCTCACTGCATCATCCTCAATGACTAAGAACAAGCAAGTAACCTTTGAGGCACCATTGGAAACTTCAGATCCCAACACATCAAAACATGTTCAACAACTGAAAGTGAAAAGGGCTAAGTTTCCCATCAGTCCTTCTATAGGAATTAATAGTGACACTAAAGCTAGAGAGTCAAAAGCTATGAAAGTTATAAAGAATGATAAGACTTCACCAGCTAAAAGTGTTCCTAAGAAGAAAGTAGAAGACCACATGAGGAACAATAAGTCGGACTTGAGCAAAAAGGATCATAATTCAAACCCTAATTCACTTTGCAAAACATGTCATGAATGCTTAATTTTGGCTAATCATGATAAATGTGTTGAGAAATTTTTGAAGTCATCCAACAATACCCCAGTTAAGAAAGTTTGGAGAGCTAAACGAGTTAAGCAAATTTGGAAAGAAACAGGAAAACTATTTGCCAATGTTGGTTATGAATGGAAGCCCACTAGAAGGAAATTCACTTTAGGATAACAGTGCCCTTTAACTAGGATAACTAACTCTAAAGTAGTGCCTATTAAGAAATGGAAGCCAACTGGTAGAACTTTCCCTTTAGAGGCCCAATGTCCGTTAACTAGGCCCTTTGCATCTACCAGTGAAATCTCCACCATTGAAATGAATGCACCTAAGGTCTCAGTGGTTCAAGAATTTGTTTGCAGTAACCAACTGGAACCCAAATTAAATTGGAGATCCGGCACTCCAAATTCTCTTCTTTCATATGTTTTCAAATGCAGGTCGTACAGATCGTCCTTTGACATTTGGACTCAGGCTTCTCATAAAATATGATCAGGGATCGCTCAGGGCTCGTGAATTTCGTGAATTAGTTTATCGGGACAGTTAGATTCGGGAACTACCATTTTGGGGCAATTATGGGTTATGGAAATTATGTCTTTGGTGACTGTGTAATTTCCAGGGTATACTACGTGGAAATACTTGGGCACAATTTGTTATCTGTTAGTTAATGTTGTGATTCCGATCTCGAAGTGGCTTTCAGAAAACACACTTGCTTTATCAGATAATTGGATGGTGTTGATCTTCTAAAAGGCAGTCATGGCACTAACTTGTACACCATCTCTATTGAAGACATGATGCGGTCCTCTCTTATGTGCTTGCTATTTAAGGTCTCAATGAACAAATCATGGCTATGGCACCGATGTTTAAAATCACTTGAACTTTAATACCATCAATGATTTTGTTTGCAAGGATTTTGTACGAGGTCTACACAGTTTAAAGTTCGAAAAGGATCATCGTTGTTCGGCTTGTCCACTGGGCAAAAGCAAGAAGCATACCCACAAACCCAAAACTGTCAACACCATCATGGAAGTTCTTCACACCCTTCACATGGATCTATGCAGACCAATGAGAGTGCAGAGTATAAATGGGAAGTAATTAACTCTAGTTGTCGTTGACGACTACTGTCGGTTTACATGGGTGAAGTTTTTTTGAGAACCAAGGATGAACTCCAGAGGTTATCTTCAAACTGATCAAACAATTGCAAGTGAGACTCAACAAAAGTGTCAGAATCATCCTCGCCGATAATGGAACTGAGTTTGTTATTAAACAACTCATTGAAAATTATGAAAGTATTAGCATCACTCTCCAGATAAGTGTTCCACGCACTCCTCAGCAGACCGGTGATGTTGAAAGACAAAATCGTGCTCTTATGGGAGCCGCGAGATTTTGTTTGCTGATATTTTCCAAGGTTCTGATGTTTCTTTGGGTGGAAGCAATTGCTACATCTTGTTGCACTCATAACCGATCCCTGATACATACTCTCCACAACAAAAACTCCACATGAGCTGATCGTATGGGATACCGAATCTACAACAAACAAACCCGATAAATCTTGGAAAACATTCACGTCACATTCAATGAGCTGACTGAGCAAACGACTCCTGTACACATCATTTCAGGACCCGCGTCCAAACTTTTGTCTCCTGAACCAATCAGTTCAGGTCTTGTACAGAATCTCACTCCTGCATGTACCTTATGTACCACCTACCGTTAAGGATTTGGAGATCTTGTTTGATCCAATGGTTGATGAATATTTTGAGCCGCCAACTGTTGATACACCGGTACCACCAGCCGTCACAGCTCATGTTCCAAACGATCCAAATGGTCTATCTTTTCATATTTCAATTGCTCAAGATACTCCATCAGCAAGTCACTCACCATCATCATCATACATTCAATCTCCTTTGGTACATCAAGACACTGCAGTCGACAATTCTTTTGAAGTAAATCCATTTGCTTCACCTGATGATGCTCCGTTCAAAAACACATTTGCTCCTGAATCTTCATCTGAGGCATCTTCTTCAGGAGATCTTAACACGGTTACATCAGTTTCCTACCCACAACCACATGATCATCACTGATAATGGACCAATAACCATCCGATTGTGAACGTTATTGGGAATCCTTCTCAACCGGTGTCCACACGAAGGCAACTTGACACACATGCCTTGTGGTGCTTTTATAATTCCGTACTATCCAAAGTCGAGCTCGAAGATTTCAAGACTGCTATATCAGACGGCTGTTGGTTTAATGCGATGCAAGAAGAAATTCATGAGTTCTATCGACTTGAAGTATGGGAATTGGTACCTCCTCCAGATTGCGCATTAATTATAGCTCTTAAGTGGATCATCAAAGTGAAACTTGATGAGCATGATGACGTTCTGAATACAAGGCAAGGGTTGTTGCTAAGGGTTATCATCAAAAGGAAGGCATTGATTTTGAGGAATCTTTCGCTCCGGTTGTTTGTATTGAAGTTATCAGAATATTTCTCGCCAATGCTGCAAGTCAGAACTAGACGGTCTATCAAATGGGAATGATAATTGCATTTCTAAATGGAAAGCTGAATGAAGTTGTTTATGTTAGTCAACCTAAAGGATTTGTGTATCTTTATCGTCCTACCCATGTCTACCGTCTGAAAAAGGGCTCTTTATGGCCTAAAGCAGGCCCCTAGGGCATGGTACGATATACTATCAATGTTTCTCCTGGCAAATGGATTCTCCAGGGGTGTGGTGGAACTAGTTGAGAGAGGTGTGGTGGAACTACACTTCGTGAGGGCAGGGTTTCAGCTGGCAGATTTCTTCACTAAGGCACTCCCAGGAGAACGGTTTCAATTTATTCTCCTGCAACTTGGTATGAAGAGTCTCACGCCAGTATCACTCAAATGTCTTCAGGAAGAGAATGAGGAGTAATGGATTCGTTTCACATATCCTTGTATATATATTATAAAACCAAAAAGAAAATACAAAAATATAAAACCTACAAAAACCATAAAAATCTGAAAAACACAAAAATACCAAAATAGTTCTTTATTAGGCATGTCTTCTGTTTATCGATAACATTTACGGTTCTAGAAATGTCATTCAATAATGGCACGAAACTTTAAATGAAGCTCGAGCAGAAGTTATATTAATTGGTTAAAACATGTCTTTTCGGCTTGCTATTACTTTAGATAGCAACCCGCTCTTATCTATGGGGAAAACGCGTCGCCAAAAAGACGGTTGTTCCTCTCACCGGGTGATGTTCACTCGGGCAGGGATTACTTTATATCCATGTTTCTTCGAAATGATGTACATTTCAGTGCATCATTTCTCGAAAAAGAAGAGAAGTCTTCTTTCATCCCAAAATCTCTCTCATATATGATTCTTCAAGAGAGTTTTTGTGGTTTACAAGGTGGCTATTGGACTTAAATTTTAACAAACACTTGCCGCTCAATGTAATGACTACAGCTCTTTAAATAGAAAATGGGTCATTAATTGAGGGGGAGCGTATTTGCTCAAAATTTCTGCACCTTTCTAAACTTTGTGCACCAGCAGCAGTGAATAAGCGTCTCATAATTAGTACATGTTAAAAATCTGACCACATTTTCTCCTATGCTCCTAAACTTATTTAAATCAATTGGGATCACAAAATCTCAAATGATTTGAAATTTTTTGATCGGGGGAGAGAATGTGATTTAAATATGAAATCTGATAAAATGTGATGATTTGGACTTAAAAGTGTATGCTCCCCGATATGCGCTAAAATTTTTGATAAACCGGTGCACATATTGAGGGGGAGCAAAATGGATTGTGGTGATTAAAATTTTTTTTTTGGCAATTTTGGCATCTTATGTGAGCGTGACTCAGATTTGACTCATGAATTGATGAAACACAACTGTTTGTATTCGAAAGGATTTATCCAAGTAGAAGGTACCGTTTCGAGAAGCTCTTTTTAGATGTATACTTTGACGGGTCTAACTTCCTTTTTTTAAGGAATGTTAACAACTTCAAGTTAGTTATTAGGGCTAGTTATCACCTAAAAGCTGAAAATGTATCCCTTTAACTAAGCAACGTAAACGTGTCCCTAGGGTATATGTCTATTAAGAGTGGATCAATTCAAAAGTGCAACTCACCTCGACATGTGCAAATTTCTATCAAAGCCCGATGAGCACATGTTAAGGGGGAGCATTTGAAAATTATAAAACTCTAAGAGTGTTAGCAAAAATGTGTTTCTTAATCATAAACACTTTGAGAGAGTTTTCAATGATTTGGTCAAACGACAACATAGGATAGTCATGAAGTTATAAGGTGGCTAAGGTTAGGAAAACCGTCCTATGATCCGCCAGAACCGGAGGTATCTACCCAAGGACAATACCGAATAGATAGTATTAGAAAGTCCTTAAGTATGATTATGAAAAAAGGAGATAAATGAGAAAGGAGAAAGAAGGGGTTGAAGAATTAAAAAGAAATGAAATGAGAAAGGGCGAAAAGAATTAGCCCTCCCATTATTCAACCTTAGGGCAGAAACCGGGTTCAATTCATATGCTACTGATTGTTACTAAGATAACATCAGTATTGAAGACAAGACGTCATGCACCCTGTGACGCACTGCACTAAATCTCCTAACCACTCAAGTTCTCTCAAAAGAGCTTGTTTCATTCTCACGGGGAACCCTGCATAATCTATCGACCGCTCATTACGAGCTATGTTGATATTGAAACAGGAGACACCGCTCCAGTCTCCGACGACCAAATAATGCACTTATCGAGTCTAGAGCAACGAGATACATCAAAAGATCTCATAGGAACACTTGATACTTCTACACTGGTTGTTCAACATTAAGGACACCAGATGTAATATTTTGAGTCCTATGCAGATCTTAGCAATCTGTCAAGAACACTTATGAGGGAATATACATATGTATTTCCCAGTGATTGAGTGGAAACTCCTGCCAAGGTCAACATCAAACAGCCCTGACAGCAGGTCACTTCGGTAATCTCTCGTGGATTACGCTTAGTGTTAGCGGTGGTGTTCCAAAAGGTCTACAGTCGTGGGGTGATCTCCAGCGACTCACCTAATCGTTGGTATACTTCGGTATGT
Source organism: Artemisia annua (assembly GCA_014162995.1). NCBI lineage: Eukaryota > Viridiplantae > Streptophyta > Magnoliopsida > Asterales > Asteraceae > Artemisia > Artemisia annua. The sequence continues at coordinate 45,964 of LBNU01021132.1, forward strand.
CAGTGAAACCTCTTTCGAGGGTATCCGATTAGGAACGGCCTTGGTAAGGATTAGAGAAAGTCTTCACACTATCCTGTTGACAATCTCGAAGTCCGAACCTATAAGTGCTGGTATGTTTATTACTAACCAATTTTCATGGAGCTCAACATACCAACCTTATCACTTTCACCACCATCACTCTAGTTCCACATGCTCATACCAACATCTAAAAGGAGTATTCAAAACTATTCAATCATGGAGATTCACTCAACAAAGATGTATGGGCATGTTGGAAAGGCGTTTAACCACCGAAGACAAAGAAGTTGGCGATTGTTGATGATTGTAGAAAAAATGCCGAATCATCACCTCATGCTCTCACTTCAACATCAAATTCAAAGAAATCATGATCATGGAATGGGCTTCAACTATGCTTCCACAACTCTGATGCAGAAGATCATGATCCTGAAAAGTGTGAGCATGCCAAAACAAAGAAGTTCAAATCACATGGAGACGTTACTACTCAAAGATGACTTAAAGATACTCATTTGGATGAAGAACTCGAAGTAACGCCAAAGATCATCCAAAACATTAAACAAGTCATCTAGAGTCCACTGCTGAAAGCACAAAGTTCATGACAATGAAGAATCAAAGGCTACGAGCTACAAAGATATCGACAAAGATTTAGATGCTAGAGTTCAAAGTTTAATTTCCGGGGTGACCTCCCTTAGGGGGAGATTGTTAGGAATACGTTTTTTATATAAAAGACTCGGTCACCCCGAAAATTGTTTAGCATTATGTAGCTCGTAGTATTTATCTTATTAGTTAGTAATTAGTATAGTTTAAGTAACACCGTGGAGGATGGACGGGTCTTTACCCACTGTACACCCGACCCACAGCTCGTAGGAGAGCGTTTATTGTAACTATATAAAGCCCTTCCCACACATGGGAAGGGTTGGAGCTTCTAATCATTCAATCATTTTCTCTCATTTCTTTTTCTCTCTAGAACTCCCAACTCTCTCTCTTTCTCTCTCTAAAGTTTCTTCCATCCTTCTTTCTTTCTTTCTTTAATTTGAACCATAATCACAAGAACCATATATGCTTTGATTATTAGTATTCTACATATGTTAAAAGGTTTTTCTTTTTCATGTATCAGCAGCTAGCTGCTGCGTTTGATGAAGAGGAAAGAATAACTATATTAGGTTATTTTATGGATGTGTGATATGGGCTTTGTAAATGGCTGGATAGTTACCAAGAGCAAGAGGTATCATGCCCTCTGGTCAAAGTTTAACTCAGTGTCACTTCAGCACCACATCAGTTTTAACTTTTTAACATTAACTAAACAAAACTCCCCTTATCATAATTCAACCATAACTCAACTATTTACAAATTCAACCCCTAAACTAAAACTAATACTTCATTTAATAAAAAACATAACATTAAATCTTAAACATATTACAATACGAAAAAAAAGTTACGACGAAAAAAAACGAAATAATAAAAACACAACACAAAGCAAAGTACAACATAAAGGAAATTACGAAAAACAATTACGTCTACTGTCGAGGTTGCAAGTTATATTTTTTGATGATTCTGTCCTTTTCCGAGTTGATCCAAAACACAATGTTTGCTTCTTTGTCGGAAGTGTGAATCATCATAAATTTCATCTCTTCCAACCTTGTTATTGTTTCACCTTTTTCCTTAGCCGCCTGATACGCCATGGATGCCTCTTCCCGTTTAGTACGATACTCGTGTTGCCTTTGGAGGAGACGTAGGTGTTTCGGGAGCTTCATTTGTTCCAGTTTGTGTTTGTGATGATTGGGTTGGCGGTTGTGATTGTTGTGAGAAATTGGTGTTTAATGTGTTTTGTTGGTTATGTTCCCAAAATAAAAATCATTGATGTTGTAGGTAAAGTTCCTCGGACGACAAGCCGAGTGGGTTAAAGAAAGAGAGGTTGGTTGATGATGAACCGGCGTTCGGGTTTGAAGATGAACCCGCGTTTGGGTTATTCCAACCCATGAGATTCAAGAAACTATCGTCGTTGTTAAATTCTGACATTTTTTGCTAGCAAATGGAAGTACATGTAGATGTGGTTGAGTTGTGGAAGTATGAAAAAAAATTGTGTGTTAGTTGGGTATTTATAGTGGTAGAAAAAAGGTTTTGATTTTTTTTTTTTTTTTTTTTCAAAAAATTGCCTGTTTTAAAGACGTTAGAAGGGTGTAAATGATTTTTTTTAATCCAACAGCTATATGGACGTTACAGGGGGTATTTTTTTCCAACTAACCCTTAACGCACGTTAAGGTGTTAGCACAGGGCATAACGCAGGCCTTTAACTTGGTACCTCGCAACCATAACTTACCCCTTAATGCGCCTGCGTTAAGGCTTGACCATGGGCAAATGTCATGATACCGTATGCTCTAAGCCCAAGTTTTTAATCCTTGTTGAGAACTTATAATGTCACGTTTTAAACCCCTTTTACATAAAATTAAACGGTAATTCGTGTATAGTAACAAAATTTTATAACAGCCGACACAAATTTTTTTTATTTTAGGTACTTTTTTTAATATATTTTTTTATTAATGAAAATTTAATTTTAGTTTAATTTTGTAATTTTATTTAAATAAATGGAAAAAAAACTGTAGGATCCAGGGGTGCACCATGGCATCAGATTATGGTGTGATACGAGAAGGGTGTTTTTGATGTTGTGGCGGATTCTTGTGTTGTGGGAAAAAGTGCTGAGGTGACACCACTTTTTCCCACAACACCACCCCAGGATACAAAATCATACCTTATGCTGTTAGGGGGTGTTTAGCTAAGCTTATATGATGGGCTTATAAGCTTATTAGCTTATATGTGTTAAATAATCCTAAATTGATGTGGCGGTGTGTGTAGTGGTTTTTAGTGGGGATAATTCCAAAAATACCAAGTTGCCCCCCCCCCCAAAATAAAAAAAAAGTTGCCCAAAAAATATAAAAGTTTCCCTAAAAAACGGACACTTGGCGTCCCCTGGTTGGCTTGCGCAGTTGTCCAAAAGCCATTTTGAGAATTTTCAAATCTAAAAGGCTGGACGATTGGACAACTTGGCCATGGAATTATCCCTTTTTAGTGTCTTATTAGTTTTAGTCTTATATAAAGATATTATAAAAAAAGACTTTTATATCCTTATTTAATAATTACACTCTTTTGATGTTCATGTATTTTTTTGTTATTGTATCTTATTAATTATTAATTATGATTAGTTAAGTCAAACAATTAACATAGGCGTATCAGCTCATAATATATAAGCCATAAACCGCTTATATAATGAAGTATAAACATAAGCCCAATTCATAAGCTTGGCCAAACACTCCCGTAGCCACATACACACCCAAACCTATTACCTAAAATAATTTCTCATTCGTCCTATTACCTAAAATTAGGGGTGAAAAAGTGCTGAGCCGAGCCCGAGCTTGCCAGAGCTCGAGCTCGGCTCGTTTATATATCTAAAGCTCAAGCTCGGGCTTGAGCTCGTTTTGAGCCTTATATTTTGAGCTCAAGCTCGGCTCGTGAAATTTTTCACAAGCTCGAGCTCGGGCTCGGGCTCGACTAATTTATACGAAGTTTTAAAGAAAACAAAGTTCAAATAAAGCTCGGCTCATTAATTACATAAGGCTCGAGCTCGGTTACTACTTTTAAGCTCGTTTATTCGTATAGACAATATATATACGTATATATTTCTAGGGCTCGGTTAGGCTCGCGAGTCTATTCGAGCTTTTTGTATAGAGCTCGGCTCGAGCTCGATTATTAAATGAGCTCAAACTTAGGCTCGAGCTCGGGCTCGAGCTCATTTAGGCTCGGCTCGTTCGAGCTTTTGACCGATCCGATCCCGAGCGGCTCGGCTCGTTTCCACCTCTACCTAAAATATTTTTTCTCTCTCACACTATAACCATCCAAATGCCCTCCCATTTCAAAATTTGAAAATTTCATAAATCCCCCCAAACTTTTACTTCCTCTTTTCATTTATTTGTTTCCCCTGAAACCACCTTTTTAAAAATTGAACACCGGCCATTACAGCCATCATTCTCTTATTCTGTCTCACAAAAACAATGACATCGACCACCATTGTTAGTTTGTTACCATCAATTCCATCGAACGCGCCATTGGAACCGCCATCACAAAAGACCAGAACATCTTCCACATATGGCTTAAAATACTTGAAAACAAAAACCAAAACCTTAATGAACTAAACATTGGAATTGACTGTAAATGGGATGGTGAAAACACAGTAGCAATTCTACAAATATGTGTTAACTCTAACTGCCTCATTTTCCAACTGAACCACTCACGCTATATTCCGTGGTCTCTGGTAGCCTTTCTTAATACTCCTAGTTATACATTCACAGGCATTGGAATTGAGGAAACTTGTGAAAAGTTAGGGTACAAGAGAGCACTTCTTGAGCGAAACCAAACTAGTTTTCTTTCGAAAATGGTGGACTTGGGTGATTTGGCAGTGGAGAAAGGTTATTGCACCGAGGATAATATGGGTTTAGGATTGGTTGAGTTGGCAGAAATTGTGCTTAAGAAGAAAGTTGACGACGATTATCAGGATGTGGGGATGAGGCGATGGGACGAAGAGGATTTGTCTGATAACCAAGTCAAGTGTGCGTGTATTGATGGATTTTTGGCTTTTGAAATTGGGAGGGTTCTTAGAGAAAAGGAAAATTGAGGTTGTTGTTGTTGCGTTAATTGGATGCTCGTAGTTTTTTTAAGGTTGTTTTGGATGGAAGTACGTTAGAGGGTGGTTGTTGTAGGTTCTAGCATCGTGTTGGTTAGAATTTTCATTTGGAGTAGTTACAATGGTCATTCAGTTATGTTTAGTAGGGTCGTTGATGTCGCCTTAGTGTAGTGTTGGTTGTAGTTTTCATTAAGAATCATTATAATTACTAACCTTTTGCTAGTTTTCAGTTATATGTATGATAACTTTTAGAAAAAAGATCACTTTATGTCACAGTGTAGTCGGAAATTTGTCACGAAATGTAAGCCGTCTTCATTGACTGATTCTTGAGGATGTACCACGATTAAAAAAGTTTTCAACAGATTTAGTTAGTTTACTGTTTTTTTTGAACAGAAACAAGTGTTTTTAGTTCACACATTTCGTGAATGAATAATTTGTTGTTGAAGTTGCCGCAAATACTGATTAGTGAGTGTATACTGGATTTGGTTATGGTCTTGCTCTTTCTGCTGAATCAGCTAAGCTAGAATTGAATGTCGGGTTTGTTGTACCTGATCTACCTTTCACAAATAACTACGGTGTTTGGGAGGATACATTATAGGCATGGAGATACTGTTGGAAATATGGTTATGTATTAATACGTAAATGTCTAGAATCGAACCCGAGAGGATTGCACACATTGCAAATGAGAATTAAAGTATAATAATAAAAATATTGTATGTTTATTATTTGAACACAGTACTTAACGACCATTAGATTTACCGTTAAATGACTAACGACCGTTAGACGCAAATAAGGAAAGAATGTGTTTAAGCATTATGGTAACCAAGAAAGATCTAGAACCTCCCTAGGGGTGCATGGGGCGGCCGAATACCCTAAGGGGTTTAGGGTTCTTTGCTTGGTGACCAAGTTTGCTAACACTATATAAAGTGTTAGGTCACCATGTTGTAACATAACAATCATATAATCATTAACCAAGAAAGAAGAAGAAGAGACAAGAATTATGGAAGGAACTCAATGTGTGAAAATAATGAACTTGTATTGCAATGAGAACCAACAAGCCTTAAGCAAGGCTTACACTTAGTATATATAGGGGAGTCCAAGGGTTTCTAAATCATTCTTGCAATATTACATACTTGGCCCTTGGACTTCCACACAATGTAACATTACATCATAAACTTTCTTAACATGAAAGATAAAATGTAAACATAATAAGTCTAATAAGCAACCTATTACAAATATAATGACCGACACTTTTCATAACATGAAACGTGTTCCTAACAATCTCTCCCTAAGGGTCGGTCATCAATGGTGAGTGGTTGCGTGACGTCATCTTCTTAATCTTGAACTTTGGCAATTGCTTGACGTCTCATAATCGGTTAGATTAGACAAAAAAAATTCTTTGCTCTTCAATCCTTGTTCCTTGTTGTTGAAGTGATGCATATGATGTAGTAATCTGCCTTTGGTCACTCCTTCGACTCAACTTGATGGTACGCCATTCCAACATGCTCATACGTCTTTGAACTTTAATGACTTGTACTCAAGTAATTCCCGTTCATTAAATAAGATCTTTGTCTTAAGACTTTGTAGATTCCGTTGACGTTGAATCTTTCATTAACTTTGATCTTTCTTTGACTTTGTATAGCTTAGAACTTTTCGGGAAGTCTTTGACGTAAGTATGAGCATGTGGAATCAGCTGTTGTTGGTGAAGTTCCTGCAAGAAAATGGTTAGCGATAAACAACCGGCACTTACAAGTGAGAAACAGAATTTTTCACCCTCGCAATGTGGTTACTCCTTCTGCCCCTCCCCATGGCCGTTCCTAATCGGATGCCCCCGAAGGAGCTAACTCAGAAAATACCGGAGTACCCCAACGATTAGGTGAGTCGTACGAGATCACCCTACGACTGTAGACCGTCCGGCACTTACAGGTTTGGAGTTAGAATTCGTCAACAGCATAGTGTGAAGACTCCTTCTAATCCTTGCCAAGGCCGTTCCTAATCGGATGCCCCCGAGAGGGCTAACACTGACATACATACGTACACCAACGATTAGGTGAGCCGCTGGAGATCACCCCGCGACTGTAGAATGCACATGGAACGTCACCGAACACACTAAGCGTAACCCACAAGGAGTTACCGAAGTGACCTGCTGTCAGGGCTGTTTGATGTTGACCCTGGCAGGATTTCCGTTCAATCATTGAGAAAACACCTAAGTGATTCCTCTCATAAACGTTCTCGGCAGATTGCTAAGATCTGCGAAGGACTCGATAATTTACAACTGGTGTCCATTGATGTAGAACAACCAGTGTAAGAAAACTAAGTGTTCCTAAGAGATCTTTGATGAATCTCGAGGCTCTAGACTCGATTAGTGCACCTATGGTTTCCTATGCGGAGATTGGGGCAGGGTCTCCTGTTTCAATATCAACCAACTCTAAGAGAAGGTCGATAGATTATACCGGTTCCCCGTGAGAATGAAACAAGTATCTTTTGAGAGATACCTGAGTGGCTAGAAGGTTTAGTGCATTGCGTCACTGGGTCCATGACGTCTTATCTTCAATACCGATGTTACTTTTGTAACAATCAGTAGCAGATGAGGTGTACCCGGTGTCTGCCCTAAGGTTGAATATATGGAGGGCTCATTTCTTTTCACCCTTTTCTTTTCATTTCTTTTTCATTCTTCAACCCCTTCTTTCCCTTTCATTCATACCCCTTCTTTTGTATCATACCTAAGGACTTCTATTTCTAGACTATGGGAGTTGTCCTTGGGTAGATCCCTCCGGCTCTGGCGGATCATAGGACATTTTCCTATCCTTAATCACCTTATAACTCCATGTCGCCATGAAACCATTTGCTGAAAATCTCTCGAAGTGTTTTATGAATATAAAACACATTTGGTTAACACCTCGAGAGTTTTACTTTTTCAGAAATACTCCCCCTTCACATGTGCTCGATATTGTTTAAGATAAATTTGCACATGCAGGGTAGAGTGGGCACTTTTAGAATTGATCTGCTCTTAGTAGACTTGTACCCGAGGGACACGTTTACGTTGCTTAGTTAAAGGGATCCATTATCAGCTTTTAGGTGATAACTAGCCCTAATAACTAACTTGATGTTGTTAACATTCCTCAAAGAGGAAGTTAGACCCGTCATGGTACTTATCTACTAAGAGTTTCTCGAAAAATGGTACAATCTATTCAGACAAGTCCTTATCGGACAAGTCCTTTCGATTACTAACACTTGTTGTTCCGTCAATTCTTGGGTGATATCTGAGTCGAGCTCAATGAGATTCTTTGGCTTCAACCATATTTTGATCACTTTTTAACTTTTCTCCCCCTCAAAAATAGCATATCAAATGTTATTTTTGGAAAACGTTTGATTAAAATATGCCTTTTTGACTCATATGGGGAGAATGGAACAAGAACAATTTGATTGATTTAGCAAAGATGTATTTCAAGTACTCCCCCTCAAATGTTGCATTGTGTTTTGAAATTTTGAAATTTCGAGGGAATACTTGTTCTTTTGAGCAGAATTATGAAAAATCTTGAAAGTTTGATTAATTCTACTCAAAAGTAAGAAGCCTTCGCTCCTTATATTAGGATTGAGGCACTGAAGCGTACCTCAGGGTCCTTTCTTTACAAGTTCGGGTTGTACACTGTTATGTGTGCACAAACCATAATGGATGAATTGTGAAAAGATGAAAATAAAATGATGTTAAAATTAATTGTACCCAATGATGATTCACAATGGAGGCTGATCAGGACGGCGGTATGTTTGGATGTTCGGAATAGCTTCCCGTGCTCCAATCAAGCTTTCAAGAGTTCTAACGTGATGCCTCATCTTCAATCGTTGTCTGATTACGGCAATGAATTTCTGAGCTTCACGAACGTCCTGTTTCTTCCAGCCTACGTTCATCCCTTTGTTGTGCTTTTCCAACTTATCTTGAAGACCAGCTAAGACCTTCCTTAGTGTTTCATCCCCAAACTTCATTGTTTCTTCATACCTCATGAAGTATATTCGTCCTTGTGAAGGAAATGCGACCCCGAACGGTTTGTTGTTGAAGGTATAAGACCGCATCTCATGTATTCCAGGACACTTATCTTCTGGTTCAGTGAGGTTGAGACCTGTTTGGTAACTTTCGGCTCCCAATTGTACGTCTTCAACTCTTGCTTTGATAATTCTGTGACGAACAAAGAGAAGCAAGGAGTTGATGAAGTCGTACTGAAGGCTTCCTTGCAGATTCTGGACCCTTCCTTGAAGTTTGAGAACGTACATGTCCTCAATGTCATTGGGGTTCAACTTTTGGAAGTCAGCTTCGCTAAAGGAATGCAACTTATCATCACTTCTACGTACCACAATCTTTTCAAGGAAGTTGTAGCCGTATCTTTTGTCAGTCTGAGGAATGTCGGTGATGGCAAGAATTCTGTCTTCACGGTACACGGATCCTTTGGTCTTGCAAGTTGCCAATTTCCATTTGTGAAACCATCGTCTCATTTCGGGCCAGTGAAGTGTGCCCAAGGAAGCTTCATCATTGTATTTGGAGACCGTTGAGCAGTATAAGCCTCTCATTTGCTCATGCAAGTTGTGAATGGGGTACGAAGCAGCTTTGAATTTTGTTAGAGATGATGCATATCGATGATCAGGGTCAGTGTTGCCATGGATTAAGTATTTCAAATCCTTGTTGAAGAAGTATTCCTTTGGGATTCTCGGGTATGCAGTTGTACCGAGAAGAGGCAGCGATTGTGTGAAGTCTTGAAACTTCAGCTCTTCAGTGAGTGGCGTGAGAGTATCCCAGGCTGCCCTTGGTTCCCAATTGATGTCTTCGGACAGTGCACGTGCTACTTCTTCAATGTTATATTCGAACTCAATCTCATTTGTTGTGCAAGTCTTGAAGTCTGTAAACCCTGCCTTTCGAATCTCCAACAGATCAGATAATTGAAGTCTTTGAATTTTCATCACTTTCTTCAGCCGTTTAGTGAACCCAATAACTGATCCTTCAATAGGCGCTTCAGACTCAGGAATGTCTGGATAAGCATCAACCATGTCGTTGAACCAATTAAACGAAGGAGCTGAGGGATCGATCCATTCTGGAGCTGGAAGTACTTGAGCTTCCTTTGGTGGTTCGTTGACATTTGTAGGCATGGTGAGATCTTCAATCGGAACATCATCAAACTGTACACCTTCCATTGGTGCTGCTGTCTCAGTTGGAATCTCAGTTCTTCCATCTGAATACTACTTGAAGACTGCCCTTGGGAAGACTCTTTCCTTGTTTCAGACGTTTTACCGGTGAGAGGTCGAGATGAGGATGATTCATGAAATTTCTTCTTTCTTTACTCAGATGGACGATCATCTGGGTCTTTGTCATCTCTGCGTCTTTTTGGTTGTCTGGGTGGTTTACAAGAAGCAGTCTTTGTAGAGGCTTTCTTCATTGATTCCATCAAAGCTTTTCGAAGTTCAGCTTCATTAGGATCATCGACAATAGCTTCCAGGAGTTGACCTTTAAGTTCATCAACAGTTGGCTTAGCTGGTACTGTTTGAAGAGTCATTGGAGTAGTCTGTAAAGTTTTCGAAACAATCTCCTTTAGATCTCTTTTGACGAACTCTTCCAATGTTCCCGGGAGGTTGTCACGGAGATACTTTTCGACTTCTCTTGGTACCTTTTCTTTGATGGCTTTTTCGATACTTTGACCTTCCAGTTTATCCAGTGCTTGTCTTGTTCCTCCTTAAGCTTGTTAACAATTCTGGTGATCATATTAAGTGCACCAGGTTCACTCTTTGATGTTTTTGGAGACGATTGTACTTGTTTTGATGGTTGTGTTTCAGTAGAAGGTTCAGGATGTTTCTGAGATACGGCAGTGCTTGGGACAATTTGATAATCGTCGAATCTGTTGCTTTCGTCGTTCGATTCTGGTTGATCATCAAGGTTACCTCCTTCATTTTCACTTTCATTCTTTTCATCATCATATTCCTCATCACTATCTTTCTTTTCATCTTCTTCGTCTTCATTATCATCTTCACTTTCTTGATCACTATCCTTAAC
>LBNU01021136.1:29799-40732 GCA_014162995.1 Artemisia annua
TTGGGCCAAAGGTTAAGGGTGTAATGGGTTTAAGCTTGTTGGGTTATAAATAAAATGGGTTAAGTGGTATAAGTGGATCCGGTTGTGTTTAGATATAACCAAGGGACCAAAAATGTATTTTCTGAAATTTCTAGGGACCAAGGCTGCCAATCTCAATAATATTTATCCAAGGGCCAATTGTGTCATTCTTTGATTGTTGAAGGACCATAGGTGTTAAGTCTCCAAAATTAATCTTCAAAGGACCAAATTTGCAAATTCTTCAAACTTGAGGGGCCTTTTGTGTAATTCTTCCATTTATGCTTCCAAGGGCTGAATGTGGCAAAACATGAATCCCCGGGGTTGAATTTGACCTTTTGAGCTTTAACTTTGACTTTTTCCTTCCCCGGCTTCGGCTTTTGACTCTTTTCCAATTCCCGTGCTCGTTTTGTCGTTTTCTCGTGATTTTTCGTCCTTTTCTTATAAATCCATACCTGCACATTCAAAAACACAAAAACACGAATCTTTGGCATTTACGGGTTAGTTTTTGGTCTTTTTGGTCGGGTTTTGGTCAATAAAAGGTATGTGAAATATCACATACCAATAGTTTCACCGTTTTTGTTTACGTTTTAGAAAATTTACTTTTACAAGTTAGTTTTATGAAAATCTTTCGATTCGATGTTTATGTGATATCAACATAACTACGAATAAATATAATAACAAGTAAGTAAGTAAAGATATGGAAAGACACGATCAAACCAGGACACAAAGATTTATAGTGGTTCGGCTACGAAGCTCTCTCTTCGCCCTACTCTACTCTTCGAGTCTCACACTCGAGAATGGGGGAGCAAACCTTATACAAGCTTACACCAAGTTTAATGACACTAAGCGGAATGTCGAGTCCTAATCCTAGCTAGAACCAATCTACCAAAAGCTCACGTGGCTACACACCTCGCACCAACACGATGGCACGAAACAACACAACACACAATATGTGACTTGCACTCAAGTCCAATTACATACAAGAATCAAGATATACGAATGGAGGTTTAGAAGAGATCCGCAACAACGGTTTGAGAGGAGAAAGACTTTTCTTCAACACTTCGTTTCTTGACTATCACGAGTGTTCTTCTCTTGCACTTTAGAGGAAGGATGAATATGATCACTTGTAAACAACTTAGAACACGATAATGTGATCAAAGAAGATAATTTGGAATGATATTAGGAATACAGAAAGTTTTAGTGCATAAGAGGTGAGATTTCTGAAAGAGAACAGTTCNATCCGCAACAACGGTTTGAGAGGAGAAAGACTTTTCTTCAACACTTCGTTTCTTGACTATCACGAGTGTTCTTCTCTTGCACTTTAGAGGAAGGATGAATATGATCACTTGTAAACAACTTAGAACACGATAATGTGATCAAAGAAGATAATTTGGAATGATATTAGGAATACAGAAAGTTTTAGTGCATAAGAGGTGAGATTTCTGAAAGAGAACAGTTCTGTATTTATAGGCGTCAGGAGAGAGGGGAACGGTCCTTTATATATGCGACGGTCCTTTATCGCTAAGGGACCGTCAGTCCATTTAAGGGACCGTCCCGACAGACGCTCCTCTTTTTGTCCTGACGTGGTGAAAATTTATCTGGTGAAAAATTTCTGTCTGTTTTGAGCAGGAAATATGGCTGTCACAAATTTGAAATTTGAATTCATTTTCTTAATAAAACATTTCTTTTAATTATACAAAAATACTTTTGTAAAAATATTTTGTGACATGAAAATGTGATGTTTTGATGAAAAATAAATCCTTTGATCACATACACAAATTGGTAGATGTTACATACCTTAAGTGATGTTGAAGACAAAAACGAGTTTTCTCGATTAAAAACTTATTAGTCATAGTTTTACGTAACGTGTATTTATATTTTGTGATTATCAAAACTAGTGGACACCGAATAATGCAAATGACGTTTTCGACATTATTTGTGTTAACACCTTCTACATACTAGCTGACTCTGTGTCAGTTAGCAAGTATGTCTTCAAGTAATTTTCAATTTCTTGACGATATCTCTGACTTGAACTTCGCTGAGGTTGCTGGCCAGTGAGTCTTCTTGACTTAGACTAATTTATTTTGAAAGGTACTCCGGGACTATTTGTAAATGAATTGGGCCAAAAATATTCTTAAAAAAAAAAAAAAAAAAAAAAAAAAAAAAACCGTTATACATCAACATTGTTAGACGTGTATTTGTAGCCTATGGGCCTTGTACTTACTTAATGGATTTAGGCCTATATTATTACTTATTTCTAGAATAATCTTCGTAAGATTAATTATGATTATTGAATGAAAAGCCACAATTATTCACTTAAACACATCGCAACTAATTGCGAGTGTTTGTGTACTTTGAATCTTTGACAATGATCAATGCCACTTCTCTTGTCGTTATGCATTTAATTCAAGTTTTTGTTCAAAATTTAATAATAATAATATTAATAAATCAAGTTCTTACGAGCAATTGAATTTTCTTTTATATCTCGTACAGGAGAAAACGATTGAAATTGACCAAACTCATCCAGAAGCTGAAAGTATACTTAAACAACCAGAATCTTCATCACCTCGTCAGCAATCTCGTTCCAACACTCTAATTCCCTACGAGATTAAATCCTACATTGAACAACACGTTATTGCTGTAGTTTCTTACCAATTTGAAGCATTGAAAAACGAGATGAATATGAAGATGGAAGAAAATATGAAAGAAATCTTTGATGATCTTCGTAAAACTGATAAAGCTAGAGTTAAGCGTAGGGGCATCACCAAATATTTTCTACGCAACAAAAAAGAATGATATTATTGTCATAACATTGCAAGCTGGAATGAGGCAATATTGTGGTTTCATATCTTACACGTGCTTCCTTATATTTAAAGTATTGATATAAGTTGGTGCAGAGTACGTCATGGAGCTTCAGTTGGAGGATTGGAGCAACGTGCCACTCGAACGGGCGCTTATTTACTTCAGTTTTTGTTGTTATGTTATTTGTAATAAATTTGATTCATCTCCCCTTGCAAAATTTAGACCATATGTGTTTGTTTCATTAAGATGTTTTTAGTCAGGGGGCGTTTCTTTTTTTTCTGTTAGTGAAAAGAATGTGAGATCCATCTATTTAATATTATTACATTTCTTATTTGGGCCCACAAATTCCACTAAATCCTCTATATGTATAGAGTGTGAAAATGAAGCTCCTCTCCATTAAGAGCCATTAACAGAGCTGGGACCCACTGAACTCTTAGCTAAGGAAAAAAAAGAAACGCCCCGAGTTAAGAGGTGGTTATAAAGTCTGAATGTGAATGAAATAATCTTATTTGTTTTTTTTGTAATTGTCCGAATGGTTTTAATTGTCTTTTTTTTTTAAAGTATACATTAAACCATATCAATGCAATGAATAAATAGCTTGTATAAACATGAAACAATATATTTTTATAAATTTTGTCATACTTGCCACTTTTTGTTATTGCATGTGCTGAACTATTTTTTTTTTATTGTGTGTACTGAACTTTCAAATTTTGATAATTGTGTGTATTTTGTGATTATTAAGCCATGTAAAATGACAATTTTACCCTTCAAAATTTGAAAAAAGCAAGGGTAAAATGGTCAAAAAAATACACACACTAATAGAAATTTGAAAGTTGAGTACACACAATAAGAAAAAAAAATTCGGTACACACAATAACAAAAAGTAACAAGTATGATACATTTTCAAGCAATACCCAAAAAATCATTAAATAAGAGGTAATAAGAGTTTACCACCACATCTTATTAGGTAAGAGGGATAACCTCTTACCGCTTCTGACCAGAAGGAAAAAAACAAACAACTTTTGCCTCTTACCTTGTCTGACTGGTAAGGGATAAGAGATAGTAAGAGCTTTTTTTAGAAAAACAAACACACCTTTAATGTCATGAATAAACACCCTAAAAAGTTTTGCACAGATAAGAAATGTAACTGAATAATGGACGTCGATTCTGAACACAAACATGTGTTGGGCTGCAAAACTGAACGCTAAGTTTTGGTTAATATAAGACCGAGTAATCACTTAAAACATGCCAAAGAATTCAAGATCCCGTGGATGGTGAATTGGTGATTGTAGGTGCGGATGAAATTAAAAACGGAGTTGTCAGGTGTTGGCGTATATGCCGGAGAGTAGCATACCGGACATAACGATGATGTGCCGGAGGACACGACAAGCCGGAGGGCGTGCTGTTGACTGAAAGTTCCGAGTGATCTGACAGGTGCACGTGCACCGCCGCCACCGAGTTTTCAGGGATTTTGTCTAGACAAGTGGACTGACACCTACTCTACAAGGTAGGCTTACCTCAGCACCCATTGGACAAGTGGACTGACATCCTACCCCACACAGGTATCAAGGTTGGGTAGTATAAATACCCCAACCATATTTATTTCTCACACCTAACACACACAAGCATTTACTCTCTCATTTAATTCACTCCCCTTCGGTCTTACACACATACTTACTCTCACGCCGGAGCTTGGTCCTGGGACAAAACCTGGGGCGAGCTAACGTGCGCATTTCTTTGTGCAGATAACCAAGGATCTCGCTAACAGGACGGGGTGCAGATCTTTACTTCAACAAATTGGCGCCATCCGTGGGACCCGTTGCTCAGTCTGCCCCAGGCTAAACGATGACCGGTCCTCTTTTCCAAACTCCCCTTAACCAAGACGGGGGAGAAGGATCAAATAACAATGAAACAGACCTTAACACCAACAATGAACCACCTGGCCTGGAGGACACAATCCTCCGGCACGTAACGGCCCTCAAGGAGATGATCAGTAAGCACAACGCCCTGGGAGGTAGTCTCCTAAAGCCGATACGACTTGACTTCGGAGATGAAGAAGACGGAGCGGGAAAGGGCAAAGGAAAAGAAGTGGAGATACTAGATAACGAGTTAGATAAGCCTTATAAAGAAGCCTCCCGGTCGCCGTTCACCCGCAGAATAGTACAGTACACCGGAAAGAAATACACCATGCCCGGGCATCTAAAGTTGTATGATGGGTCGACTGATCCGGATGGACATCTCACCCGATTCTCGGGAGCGGGGCAGCAAGGGGAATGGCCCATGCCCGTATGGTGTCGAATGTTTCAGCAAACACTCGACGGCGCGGCACAAAGTTGGTTCAGCCGGTTGGACCCTGGTAGCATTGATAGTTGGGAAGAACTGAGGGAACAATTCTTGACTCGTTTCTCCCTCAGACAGAAGGGGGTAAAAGATCCTACGGAGATTACCAAGATAACTCGTAGGGCCAACGAGACACTCCCGAATTTCAAAGAAAGATGGACAGATGAAGCCAGTTATATTCAGGGAGTACCGGAGGTCATGCGCATCTCTTCTTTCATGAATGCGCACCGATGCCCGGACCTTGCAGAACGGTTCTCGGAGCAGGTACCCCGAACAGTCAAAGAGATGATGACCCGGGTGGACGATTTTGTAAGGTCAAAAGCAGCCTACAGAAGCACAGAACTCCCGAAAGGAGAAGCACATGAATACGGACGTAAAAATAATTTTCCTCTGAGAGTTGACCGAGCCAGAGGATCCTACGCTGAGAAAAGAAGAAACAATCGCAGAGGAGATTATCGGTTCAAGGAGCCATACTCCCCGTATGTGCCTCCGAGAAGCGACCACCCTAACAGGGGGGACACCAGGAACAAAGAAGCCGGGAGGCATGATAACCGTAGGCCAAACCTAATGGCGTTGGTGAAACAGTCGAAGGAAATCTTGGCCACGGAGCACCACCTTCGCCTCCCTCACCCTCCACCGTTGGTGGGTAGGCCCAGCAAGGAGAATGCCGATAGGTACTGTGATTACCATGGAGAGAAGGGGCATTTCACTAACGATTGCCACCAGCTAAAACAACAATTGGAAGTAGCATTGGAATCCGGAAAGCTCGACCACCTAATACGGAATGTTAGGCAGCAAGGAAGGGAACCGCCGAAGGAGAACAAGGCAAAGGGGAAGGTAATCAATTTCATTGGGAGTGTAGGCTCGGCGAAAAGAAAACAGAGGGAACAAGAAGAGCCATGGATGCGGGTTCCGATCACGTTCCCTCCGGTATTACCGAATGATTTGACTGAAGAGCCCCTCATAGTCGAAGCGGAGGTAGAAAGGTACCTGATCCGGAGGATATTTGTGGACGGGGGCGCGTCAGTAGAAGTTATGTACGAACACTGCTTCAATAACCTGAGTCCAGCAATCCAGTCAAAGCTGAAGAAGACCCAGACTCCATTGGTAGGGTTCTCCGGAGAAGTCATCAAACCTTTGGGGAAAATAGAGCTGGAGGTATGCTTCGGCGACCACGGTTTATACCGGAGAACAAGAATGAAATTCTCGGTTATCCGATCAGCATCTCCCTATAACATTATCTTAGGAAGGAGCGGGTTGCGAGAGCTGAGGGCTATCCCGTCTACCCTCCATGCTATGATGAAATTCCCCACATCGAGGGGAATCGCAACGCTGGTAACAAGGGCAGCAACTGTGCTGGAGTGTCGCAAGAGGGAGGAAGAACAATTGTTACCCGAAGACGAGGGTGAATTAACCGATAGGACAGCTCCTATTGATAAAGAAAAGGGAGCCCCGCCTACGGAAGAAGTATGGATACACCCAGTACACCGGGATCAACCGGTCACCATCGGAACAGGATTCTCTAAAGAATGCCGGAGAGAACTGATAGATCTGTTGAGGAAAAATAAAGGTGTATTTGCTTGGCAGCCGTTGGACATGACTGGAGTGCCCAGGTATTTAGCACAACACAACCTCAATGTTAGAATGGGTGATACGCCGGTGGCACAGAAAAGGTGAATGTTCTCTCAGGAGAAGAACCAGGTGATAGCAAAAGAAGTACAAGAATGGGTGAAAGCAGGTATCGTCAGACAGGTCCAGTATCCTACCTGGATATCCAATCCAGTTCTAGTCAAGAAATGTGACGGAAGCTGGAGGTTGTGCATAGACTTCAAAAACTTAAACTCCTCATGCCCCAAGGACTATTACCCGTTGCCGGAGATTGATTGGAAGATCGAGTCCGTTATGGGCTTCAAATATAAATGTTTATTGGATGCATACAAAGGATACCACCAGATACAGATGGCACCGGAGGACGAAGAAAAAACAGCATTTTATACAGAACAGGGAACTTATTGCTACATGAAAATGCCCTTCGGCCTAAAGAACGCTGGGGCTACTTATCAGCGTTTGATAGATTCAGCTTTCGGAACACAGATAGGAAGGAACCTGGAGGCATATGTAGACGACATGGTCATCAAAAGCAAATCCGAAAAAGCAATGTTGGCTGATATAGCAGAAACTTTTGACAACCTTCGCCAAATCAAAATGAAGTTGAATCCAAAAAAGTGCTCCTTCGGAGTAGAAGAGGGCTAGTTCTTGGGATACATGGTAACGTCCGAGGGAATAAGAGCCAACCCGAAGAAAACCAAAGCTATAGCCGGAATGAAGTCGCCGGAGACGTTGAAAGAAATGCAAAGTCTTTCCAGAAAACTGGCAGCATTAAACCGGTTCTTGTCTCGGTCGGCAGAAAAGTCACTCCCCTTCTTTGAAACGCTGAAGAACATCACGAAAGAAAACAAGGGAGACTACCGATGGACCGAAAAGGCCGAAGAAGCATTCCAAGCTTTGAAGAAACTAATATTGGAACTCCCTTCGCTAACCACCCCCAAACGCCAAGAAACTCTATATATATATCTTGCTACTTCGGCTGGAGCGGTGAGTTCGGTACTGCTCGTTGAGCGATCCGGGAAACAACTCCCGGTACATTATGTCAGCCGAACCTTAAACGAAGCCGAAAGAAATTACTCTCCCATGGAAAAACTAGCGGTGTGTCTATTGCATACCTCTCGAAGGTTGCGAAGGTACTTTGAGGCTCATCTCATAAAAGTCATCATAGATCAACCAATCAGACAAATACTCAATAAACCGGAGGCATCCGGAAAACTCGCTAAGTACGCAGTAGAACTGGGATCATACGATGTCGCATACGCACCCCGGAATGCAATCAAGGGGCAAGTGTTAGCAGAATTCCTAACAGAATTCCGGTGGGAGAAGAATCGATAAAGCCGGAGAGGAAGAATAAGGTCATTTGTAAGCTGTCAGAGTCCAATGAATGGGTTTTATACACTGACGGGGCATCTAGTAAAACAGGGGCCGGAGCAAGTTTGGTTTTGATCAGCCCTTCTAAAGAAGAGTTCACATACGCCCTGCGGCTGAACTTCAGCAGCACCAATAATGCATCCGAATATGAGGCACTGTTAGCCGGCCTCCGCATCGCCCAGAAAATGAAAGTTGAAGCAATAGATGTAAGGGTAGACTCAAAATTAGTGGCTAGTCAGATTAATGGAGATTTTGTAGCAACAACGGAAAACATGATCCGGTATCTCGCCAAGGCAAAGCAGTACATTGCTATGTTCAAAAAGTTCAGAATAAGAAACATTCCACGAGCACAGAATCAGAAGGCCGACGTGCTGAGTAAACTGGCCTCCGTCGCCTTCAATCACCTCACTAAGGAAATCCTGGTGGAGGTTCTAGAAAAGCCCTCTACGGAAGAGGACGAAGTGAACGCGATAGTAGAGGAGGAAGGACCGAACTAGATGACCCCTATCGTCAAATGCCTGGAGGAATGGGTCTGGCTGGAGAATGATAATGAGGCAAGGAACCTGCGGATGAAAATTCCCCATTACAAGGTGGAAGACGGATTTCTCTTCAAAAAATCATACTTGTGCCCCATGTTGCGGTGCGTGGGCCCGGTACAGGCGAATTATCTTATCCGAGAAGTGCATGAAGGAATCTGCGGAATGCATTCCGGACCAAGGTCAGTAGTGGCTAAGCTAATGTGACAAGGATACTATTGGCCGACTATGCACAAGGACGTCAGAGAAGAAATACGGAGATGTGATGCATGTCAGATACACGCTCCGGTTCCGAAGCTCCCTAAAACATTCCTTACCTCCATCATGTCCCCATGGCCTTTCTACTAGTGAGGCATGGATGTGTTGGGCCCTTTACCAGATGCTCCTGGCAAAGTCAATTTTGTAATAGTGGCCATTGATTATTTCACTAAGTGGATCGAAGCGAAACCGCTGGCTAGAACGACCGGGAAGGATGTAAAAAAGTTCGTTTGGGAAAACATTATCTGTCGATACGGCTTACCGGGGGTTATAGTGACAGATAATGGAACAAACTTCGTGAAAGAACCATTCAAAGGATGGTGCGAAAAGCTGCACATCAGACAAATGAACACCGCAGTAGCCCATCCACAAGCAAACGGACTAGTTGAACGGGCCAACAGAAGTCTGCTGGAGGGAATAAAGACAAGGTTAGGGAGAGCAGGTGCTGGCTGGGTCGATGAATTACCTAACGTACTCTGGGCTCACCGAACATCCCTCAAAACCAACAACGGCGAAACACCGTTTAGCCTGACGTATGGCAGTGAAGCCGTCATCCCGGCTGAAATAGGTATGCCCACTCACCGGACAATGATGTTTAATGAAAACCGGGATGAGGAAGATCAGCTGTTGGTCCTCAGCCGCAATGAAGAAGAACAGCGCCTTAATCTGGACCTCCTGCAAGAGAAGAGAGAGGCAGCGGCCATTCGGGAAGCTAAATACAAATCCAAAGTGGAGCAATACTACAACCAAAGGGTACGCCCCGTCTGCTTCAAAGTGGGAGATTTTGTTTACCGGAGGAACGAAGCCAGCCGGGTAGAAAATCAAGGAAAGTTAGGCCCTAAGTGGGAGGGTCCGTACCGAATAACGGAAGCATATGACAACGGCTCTTATAAGTTACAAACTATGGATGACAAGGAAATTCCCAATGCTTGGCATGCCATAAACCTTAGAAACTGTTTCTTATAAAATCGTTATTATTAGAATTCCTGTTTTAATGTAATGTATTTCAGGTACTATTATTAATGAATGAAACTCCTCCCGAATTTAAGGGAAGGGGAAATTTTCCGAAAGTTCAAGTGCAATAATGTTACCGGTGGCTGGCCCCCTGGTATGCGCTTATTCACATACCTTGTATTCACCATTTTCAGGCTCTAAAAGACCAAAAACTAACGTTAAACGCCAAAGATATCGTGTTTTTGTGTTTGTGACTGTGCAGGAGAGGATATTGCATAAACGACATAGAAATCAACCAAAAAGCCTAAAACAAGCACGAGATGTGAAAGAGAGTCTTAAAGCCGAGTCAATGATGATATCTACTTAAGAAAAGCCCAAGACAAATGTATTCCTTAAAGGCTCGAAGAAAAATTCATGAGACACTTAACTGAAGCTCAAAAGAGAATTTCAAGAAAAGTCCTCCACATTTGAGCAAGATGTCGCTTTTAAATCTTTTGAAGACCTTTGGAAGAAACGTCAACTCGAGTCCTCAAGTTACATTAGTGTTACGTTTAATATTTAAGAACGTTGAGTAGTTTGTAACTTAGTTTTAGTGCAATATCATGAATTGTAAAGGTTCAAGGGCTAAACGTGCAACAATGTCAAACATGTGAAAGCGTTGGCCTATAAATTGACATCACCACCTCATTTAGAAGGTTGGTTAGTTTTAGGAGTAGTAGTAGGATTAGTGTAAGTGTGGTTTTAATATAAGTTTTTAATGTTTTCTCTTTCTACTCTCTCTCTAGCTTATTTCATTCTTTACATGTTTTGATCTTATTTTCATTAGAGTTTTCATTGTTTTTCATTCATTTAAATCTTTTACAAAAGCTTTTATAAGATCTTAGTCACCTTTGCATGCTTCTATTTGATTCGAATATAAAAGCTCATGGGTTAGGGCTTGTAATTTTTGTCGTGGCTTATTTAGCTTTTCACAAGCTTATTTAGCTTTTTACACTTGATTTACATAAAGTCTTATTGGTTTTATTTCGTTTTCAATCTTTTGTCAC
>LBNU01021136.1:47305-90063 GCA_014162995.1 Artemisia annua
GAGTTTGTGAGTTAAGTGCGAGTATTAAAGGTTTGTGATTAATAATCGTTAAGATTATTTAGACGTGTGATTTAATTATTCGAAGAACAAAAACCTTAGAACGATTAATTCACTTGTCTAGAGTTATTCTCTCTTCAAAAGATTAATTGACAACTAATTTCGAGAAGAGAAAATAACTCATCACAAATCATTAGCTCACACTTAATGCACTTACTCGTGTCGCTTTGCAAACATATTGTCTTTTAAATTCATTTACCGTTTTCATTACTTATCGCACTTTACTTGTCGCTTTCTTTAAGTCACTTTATTACATGTTTCTTTACTTGCTTACTTATTTTGTGTCACTTTATCGCTTTCCTTTACTTTAATTGCATTTTAAATTGTCGTTGTAGTATAACCAAAGCCAAATCATCTTTTAAAACATATTCATTTCACATATCTCACGATCTTGAGTGACGAGATCAGTTCAACCCTCGTTGGGACTACGACTCGAGTTTAAAAGCTTCACCGCTTGATAAAAACGATCTAATCACCCCCATCGGTATATATATACTAAAAAATAGAAAAAATTTCTCGAGCAATAATTTCGCTTCGGATGCTTGAGCGGCCATAACCGTTTCAGATGCCCAAAGTAATTTGGATGCCCGAGCGATAATTTCGCTTCGGATGCTCGAGCGGTCATAACCGTTTCGAACGCCCAAAGTAATTTGGATGCCCGAGTGGTAATTTCGCTTCGGACGCTCGAACGTTCACGATCGCTTCGGAGAACCAAAACAATTTATATGTGCCCGAGCGATAAGTTCGCTCTAGATAAGGAATAATAACTTTGACGACCGAGCGATAAATTCACTTCGGAAAAGCAATGAATATGTGAAGAGATGCAATGAATATATAAAGAAATAAAGGAACCAATCAAGGCAAAAGATGTGAAATTAGCAAAAGAGAAATGAGTAATTACAAACATTGTTCTGAAGCACGAAGGCTCATAAATTACATCGTTAAAATTGTTCTTAAATAATTACAAGTTAAGAGGCATTCACATTCCCCTTTGCGGTGTGACCGGTGGGAGCTTCAACAGTAGGACTAGTAGCGTTTAAAAGGCCTTGGGGTTTCGGAGAGTCGGGAAAGAGGTTCATCAGGTCGCCCAACGGAAGCCGGTGGGAGTCAGCTATCTTCTTGATGAACGGGAACTCCAAAGCAAAAACCTTGTTAAACTCGGCCTTCCAGACCGCAGGAGCTTCCCTGTTCACTTTCTTTGAGGTGCTATAGATCTTCTCAGCCTCCTCCGCGGTGTGACCCACCCTCACACCTTCCATCCACCCAGCCGAATATGCAAGGTTGAAGGGTTTGGCCAGAGCCTGCTTATACTCCCTACTGTCGGAGAGGCGTCGGAACACCGTAGGGATTAAGGACTTAACCAAGTTTTGGCGAACAATGTCCCCCTGAGCAAGGTTGGCGGTCAAGTCGGCCTTGTCTACGGTCAGCTTGTTGACCTGCTCTTGTGATGCAGCCAATTGGGCCTCAAGCTGATTGATCCTATCGGCTTGCTAGGCATTTTTCTCTAACCAAACCTCCCTCTCCCGGTCAAACCCTTTGGCGGCCTGGAACAACTCTTTTTCCCTCTCAGCAATGGCCTCATACCTCCACTGTAAGCCGTTGAAGTCAGCTTCCAGTTTCCCATATCGGTCCGCCTGGGCATCCCTCTCCTGTTCGGCCTTTTCCACCGCCCCAGAGCAACCCTCGTGAATAGTGCTTAACTCTCGATAATCCGCATTAAGGTGACGGAACCTCCGGAGGATTTCAACTTGGGTCACAGTGCTTGACCCGAGGTATTCATACCCTTGACGGGCAAGCTCGATGTTGTCCAGCTCATCCAGGGCAGCCTGCTCAGCAGGGGTGGGAAGGTGGACCAGCAGCTCTCGGCAGGCACGGTATGAGTTCAATCGAACGTCATTCCTCAGGGACCATTCCGGAATGAAACGGTCGGCCTGCTGCACAGATTGATTTGTACACCACAAAAAGTAAACTATAAGTAACGATAATAAAATAAAAATTTTCGTTTAAACAAACAAGTCTCACGCACCAGCATCTGAGAAGATGTTAATGACGGGCCTCTTGGAAGGGCCGGAGCGTTGTACCGAATGAGCTGCCATAAACAAAAGACAAATCACATCAAGAAAAGCAAGAGGGAAGGAAAAATGGCAAAATATTATAAATGAGGGAAATCAAACAAAACGGAGGATGCAAGGCTTACCATCAGAAGCAGCGGGGTGCAAATCCCTTGGAACTTCTTCATTGACTAGACGAATATGAGGAGAGACCGCGCGCTCATGACGGCTCCCTCCAGCCTCCTCTTGTCCAACAAGGCCACCCCCGCCCCCAGCTATGTTCTCCTTTCCAGCCTCATGCCCCTCGGCATTATCCTCATTGTTCCCCTCCTGGTTTTCCTGAACCCCTCCATCCTCGTTCAGGAAAAGATCAATGTCATCCAGATCCACGTTAGGCTCAGCGGAGGGGTGAGCCTGATTAAGAGGATCCGCATCGATCACTCCCTCGGGGACTGCCCCGGCCACCGGATTGAGGACTGCTTGCCTCCTCCGTTTCGGCGCCGAAGCAGACGGGCCCTCTCCAGCTCGCTTCAGAGCAGCCCTCCTGCGAGCCTCCTGCTCCTTCTTCTCCTTAGCCTTCAAGACATCATCATCAGCTTTTTCAGCTTTCTTCATCAAGT
Source organism: Artemisia annua (assembly GCA_014162995.1). Taxonomy (NCBI): domain Eukaryota; kingdom Viridiplantae; phylum Streptophyta; class Magnoliopsida; order Asterales; family Asteraceae; genus Artemisia; species Artemisia annua. Next base: position 50,034 of record LBNU01021136.1, read on the forward strand.
GGTCCTTCGCCGGAATGGCCTGGCCAACCGCCCTGGGCGGGGTAGTACGGCGGGGACGCTCATGACCGGCCGGAAGCTGTTCGCCAACACTGAAAGAGGTACCGTCCCAGTCGGGTAATTCTAGGAACTTAGCCATGGTAACAGCTGCACGACAAAACACAAAAATGATAAGAAAAAGACATAAGGAACAAGCACGTATAAAGGCTTTTTTTTAAAAAAAATATAAAAAAAATAAAAAATAAAAAAAGGAGGAAAGACTTGGTTTTTACCGTTCCCTCCGGTATCCCTTAAAATGACCTCATTGTTCGGGGACTCCCAGACGGTTGACAGGCCGGCCATCCATAAGAGGCTAGGAAGGGGTTTCCTAAGACGGATCAAGGTTTCGCTAAGGGCCGCCGCATGGTCCTCAGGGTAAGTGATAGGAAAGACATCCGAAATTTTGGAATCCTTATGTCTCCAAGCCATGGCGTCCAGAATCGCCCTCCGGTCTATAACAAAAAAATTTTCCTTCCAGTGCTTCAGCCCGGAAATCACTTCAATAAAACACTTCTTGGCCTTCTTACCGGTCCGGTTCTCAAAAGAAAACCAATTCCCCTGTTTACATAACCGATAGAACGCCCGAAAGAGCGAGACGGTAGGAGTGTGGTTTAAGCTATAACACCTAATCTCGAAAAGGGTTACGCGATTAAGCCCAATCGGCACTAGCTGCGAAAAGTGTACTTTAAAATGCCTTAAGACGGCAAGCAAAAAGGTGGAAAACGGAATTCTAACCCCTCCGGTATCTAACTGCTGAGGGTACACCCCTATCTTATCCTGCGGCAGTTTGTCCATGGTCATACCGGGGTCCGGAAGCACCGGATGTAATTCTAACAGAATGTTATAAGTGGTGATTATGGTGTCAAGCTCCGATTGGGTTAATCTGGATTTATGTAAATGCATATCAAACTTCACCCCGGTCTTAGTGTTTTTAGGTCTGGGGACGAGAGGTTCGTTCGATCTCTATTGTGGTGCGTCCATGTTCAGGGAAGGGAAGGAACTACCGAAGAAACGAAGGTAATAACAGAGAAGAAAGGAAAATAAAACGCACCTCGGAAGAAGGACTAGCTAACGTCTGAAGAAGAAGTGTGGGTAGAAATCTTGGAAGAGCGTGTGGTAAAAATGAGAAAAATACCCCTATATATAAGGGTAAATATCGGGAGAAGTGAAACCGTCGCGTCAGTCAGAGGCGTGATGACGTGGCATGACATCAACCATACAAATCATAGGGGAACGGGACGCGTGGCGAACGCTAGTGGTAAGGGTAACAGTAAAGCCCACGGACCCCAATTTTTTACTGGGCCTATGGAAGCCCGTTAAATTAAAAATATACTTTGGGGTCCAGTAAACGATGGGCGGTAACGCAGGTAAAGTTAAAATAAGAAAAATCAAAAATAAGGACGGCAAATAAAAGGTATAAGGGATGAACGAGTGCAGGTAAGTATTGCACCAACCGGCTCCGGACCGGTGCTACAATACTGGGGGGGACATGTTGGCGTATATGCCGGAGAGTAGCATACCGGACGTAACGATGATGTGCCGGAGGACACGACAAGCCGGAGGGCGTGCTGTTGACTGAAAGTTCCGAGTGATCTGACAGGTGCACGTGCACCGCCGCCACCGAGTTTTCAGGGATTTTGTCTAGACAAGTGGACTGACACCTACTCTACAAGGTAGGCTTACCTCAGCACCCATTGGACAAGTGGACTGACATCCTACCCCACATAGGTATCAAGGTTGGGTAGTATAAATACCCCAACCATGTTTATTTCTCACACCTAACACACACAAGCATTTACTCTCTCATTTAATTCACTCCCCTTCGGTCTTACACACATACTTACTCTCATGCCGGAGCTTGGTCCTGGGACAAAACCTGGGGCGAGCTAACGTGCGCATTTCTTTGTGCAGATAACCAAGGATCTCGCTAACAGGACGGGGTGCAGATCTTTACTTCAACATCAGGTCTACAAATGACACCGGCTTTAAGCAAGAGTTTCCTACAAGCGATTTTGCTAATGAGCTCATCAAACTTATGAACACCCTGGCCCCATGTAAGAGGAAAAGGAAAAGAGGTTATAGGTACAAGAATTTTCTGTTATTGAGCCATGTATCTAATAAAATGTTGCATTTATTTGGTACCTCGTAAGATTTGTGTTATTTGGATGAACTGGATGAAATATTGAAATGCAAATGGTTAATGTTAAATTAGCGTCAAGAGGAACCAACTATGGAGTAATTAAAACAATAGAATTATGGAAATACATTCAATTACATTCCAAAAATTATCAAATGTGATGTTTAGGTAGAGTTTACAAAATTATATAACTCATACTGATTCACCCATACTAACAGAATGAAAGTCGTGAACTCGTGATTTAATTATCTCCGACACGTGCTAAAAAGATGAAGATTTCTAGACTTGTGGTTACTTATTCCTAACCCAATGTCTTACAGGACCCAGATACGAGGGATTTGCTTGTTTTGTTTGAACCCATCAGCTACAATTTGACCCGTTTGGCCCTACATTACTCAAGCAATTGGCTTGAGAGCTTATAAACCGAGTTTTTTTTGTGCATTTAGAGTTTGGCAAACACATTTTTCTCTAATTGCAAAGCAGCAATTAAAATCAATTTGAATATCAGAACAACAAACTTGCTACATGCATGATTCCAAGAGTATATTACACGTTCACTGTTAATCTCAAAGAGAGCATTACAGAGCAACTAAATCAAAACACTTGTATTTAAACAATTAAACGTAAAGATGTCATAACATGACAATCAAAGATAGCATATGAATTTAGTTTGCAAACACAACTTTTATTATTTAAGTAGTGCATAGTTTAGTGATACAAGTTCTCAGAAACCTATAGGCTCCGTCTTCACAAGGTAGAACTGTCCTTGTAAAAATGCCACACGGACAGAAACACAGCAGACATATATCTCCTGGTAAGAATAAGATGCAATTAAAGTTCTGAATCTGATATTTAAACAGTGTTTAACCCTCAAGGCCTCAAGTTCACTAGTGCAAGTGTGCAATGATGTTATTATCAGCATGACTAAATGGAATAACATTGTCCCAAATGACTGTAACTTCCAATCAGATAGAAAAAGAAAAAGGAAGAATCGAACTCTTCTTGTTGGGAAATATTCATATTAAATGAAATTTTACATATTCTGTTACTGAATCTGGTTCATTGGTTGCATTAAGGTTGAATATTAAAAGGATAGCGTTGACATTTAGTTACTATTATGAACATTTATAAGCATGCATGTAAAGTCAACTGTTGCAATATTCAGAAAACAATTAGCATATACTCCGTATATGGTAACTTCAATAGGAAAAAAGCTGTGCTAAATACAGTTCAAGCAGATATAAATGTTGGAAGCTCTTAATAACAGCAGAAAACATACCAACTAGGAGAATTTCTTTGTCGACACGCAGTATTTCCCCTTCGATTGCCTCTGAAACCCAGATTTGTAGCAGCTACAAGATTACACCTTTTGTAACTTAGCTAACAACAATAACTACCAATTGAATATAAAACTTAAATCAGTTATTCAAACCAATAGGCTTGTAGCCTAGTCGTTACCAGGTGAGCAGTCGACCCAACAACCAAAAGGTTAGAGGGATCAAGTCCCTTTGTGGACAATAGATGGATCGAAAGGAAAAGACTATGTTTTATCTAAAATTGTCCTTTATTATGGAAAACTGTGAGATTTTGTGTGTTATGAAAATTGGAATTTAAAAGAATGTTTAAATATCTTTCTTCCTAATGAATATTAGTTTATTATTACATGACTTTTAAGAGAAGGCTTCTTACTTGAGCCTGAAAAAGCTAGTCAGCGTAAATCTGACACCTTTCATGATGACTCCAAGGTTATCCACATAGCCAATGATTTTTGCGTATTTCTTTACTTCCGATGGAAGCAAAGTCACACCTGAGTAAACTCCATCCATGAAAACCATCAAAAATACATGATTATCAGTTTCACTAGAGAAATACTCGTCCCAATACTCCCGATTGAATAACCTTTTGGTTAATACTTTCTTGACCCCACCCGGTTTGACTCTAATGATCATGGCGATATCTATCTGGCCTATCAGGTGGAACGAAAACCCGAATTTCCATATCCACTTTAGCCCTGTTTTCAAAAGCGGTGAGCTTGACTCCCATTGTCTCAATTGCGTGCACTGGCCCCTTAGTGTTGAGTTTTATAAGTAAATAAAAGGACTAGCAAGTGCTTCATTAGTCATTATCCGTAAATAAATAATTTATCACTGGTACTTACGTTTGCAAGCCAAAAGAAGACGACTCCTTTTAACCAATACCAGTTCATGGTTCACAATCCTTTGCGTAAATAATATATTAACTATGGATGTTTACAGTTTGTTGTTATCCATTTGTATCAGGGATAACTTAAGGCTATGCAAAGTTAAAAAAGAAGTGAGCAGTATTATGCTACTTCCATGAAATTTGAGTGGGGTTATTAAAGATAATGACGTTTTCTTAGTCTTTGGTAACTAAAAGGTGTAAAGAATTGCATATACAAGTGGTAACTAATGATAAAAAAAGTTGTTACTGTATTGCCTAGTTGTTGAAAATCCTAAACTAATTCAGAAGTAAAGACACAGAGCTGAGAAAAAAGAGCTAGAAGAGAAAATAATTCGACAACAGAAAATAATACTTTTGTTTTATGTTTCCGAGCAGGGGAGAAATGGAGGGAAACTTATCAATTTTTACAATATATCATGTCTTTCGTATGTAGGGAATTTTTTCTTTTAATTAACAACATGGTTGTAAGGGCAAATCGTCCCTGCAGCTAATAGCATCAGAGAAACTATGGTCTGAACTAGATTATGGGGGTGTTTGTTTCGGCTTATAGCTTATTTGGTTTTGGGCTTTTGTTTCATAAGCTCAATTTTTGTGGCTTATTTTGAAACTTTTCGGCGTATATAAGCTTATTATAATATAAGAAACTTATAAACACCGAAAAGATTCAAAATAAGCCACAAAAAGTGAGCTTTTGAAACATAAGCCCAAAATCAAATAAGCCATAAACCGGCTATATAAGCCGAAACAAACACCCCCTATATACCCCCTGCAGGTAATAACATACAATAGTTAACAACTAGATTATATACTCTCTTTATCAGGCTGCTAGTGAGTCTGAACATCGTTTTCTACACATCGTCCTAATCAGGGGCGGAGCTAGTAGGGTGACTAGTGGGTGCTGAGCCACCCCTAATTAACTCTTTTTATTCATTAGTTATTCGGTACAATTGCTAGTTTTTTAATAACTATTGCAATCAGCCCCCCTTAATCATATAGATAGGCTTATTAAAGTTTTTTTGGGTAAAGGGTTTAAACCCTCGTAACTTTAGGCTAATTAAAGTTCAAAAACAAACAACTTGAACAATCAAATACAACAATAAAATAAATTTACTTGTCAAAATACTTTTCTAAATTTAATTTATTTTTATTCATTATGGTGTTAGGTACTTAGGTTGAATCATGGTTTGGAAAAAATAAAAAATAAAAAATAAAATAAAATAAATAAAGTAAAAATCATTGGACGACATTTTTCACTATAGTTTTTACGTCAAGTTCGGGCTGGCCTCTTTTAACTTAAAATCCGCACTGCCCGTGGTCCTAATGCTTAACATGTTAACCGGTCAACTTTGTCCGGTTATCAATGTTTTGCAAGACAAGAGATACAATCATATGCACAATTAACTAAGGGTGAGCATCGGTCCGAGACCGGACCGGACCGGACCGGACCGACAAGACCGAAGACCGAATTAAGGTAAAAACCCGGACCGAGACCGAGACCGAATGTGGTCGGTCCGGTCCGGTCCGGTTCGGTCCGGTCCGGTCTTCGGTCGGTCCGGTCCAAATAGGCAAGATTTGGCATGTTTTTTCGGTTATTTGGTCGGTCCGGACCGGACCGAACCGGACCGACCGGACCGAAGACCGAATTAGCCAAAAATCCTAGACCGAGGACCGGACCGAATGTGGTCGGTCCGGTCGGTTTTGTCGGTCGGTCCGGTCCATCCGGTCCGTTTGCTCACCCCTACAATTAACCATATATTGATTAATTTCATAATAGACAATAATTGCCAAAGCATGTACATTAGCACTAGAAAAATTCATAATGGGGACTTGTACCTCATGCAGTAGAGATTGTACCTACATGCTGTACACATGAAGCTGACAAAGTCAATCCAAGTCATACCCAGAAAACCTCATCTAATCTTTGCTCCAATATCTTCTATAGCCAACGACTTTCGCGTAACTTGTACCAAAATTTTACTAAGAAATAAAATACAAATAAGTTACGCAAAAATCATTGGCTACAGCAGTACATAGGAGGCGAAGATTGGAAGACTAGTGTATGACGTGGAGTGACGTCGGCAGATTATTCATGTCGCTTCATCATCAGACTGTCGTTCAGTTAGGTTCATCTGATCTAACGTTGGAGGGTTCTGCAAGAATATATGGAACCCGTTGACCTTTAATTTTCGGTTTTAGTCCTTACAGAAATTGTTTAGCGCCTATGCTGTAATAACTTGTGTTGGTTAAAGAAAAAAACATAGACAAACACTATGAGATAAGACGGGTTGTACCGGACCGAGACCGAATCCGGTAAAAAGCCTAGACCGAGACCGGACCGAATGTGGTCGGTCCGGTCTTGGTCCAGTCTCGGTCCAAATAGGCTAAATGTCCGGTTTTTAAGCCGGACCGAGACCGAAATTATGAAAAACCCTAGACCGATCCGGTCCGTTTGCTCACCCCTACTATGAGACTTGTAGTAATGGCAACCTAACTTATGACCAGATCACTCTGTCATATTAGCGTTATATCAGTTTCTCTCTCCTAAACTAAACATATGACCTAAGCCCGTAATAAAGCGACCACAGTTACAACCAAAAAAATACCCCACAAAAATTAATAGAAACACACACACAAACCATACACGTATATTCGATTGCATGAGCGACCAAACCAAGCAAAAAAGAATGAGGGGGCGCGTCTTTGGGCTGTCTCGTAGGGGGACGCGTCCTTGCAAGGTAGACCGACCCTTGTAAGAGTCTAACACATAATATAATAGTATCTCATAAGTATTATGTAACATAAATATAAGTTATATACCCCTTTAATTTGTTTCGGAAGTCATAATATATCAAAATTTTAACTATTTGATTGTATACTATCTAATTTTAATAATACAACAAGTGACCACAACAACCATGCAAACCAAAAAATTAGCAGATCAAATGCTCATGTACCAAAACCCTCGCAAGCAGGACACCTAGGGGTGTTATCGGGTCGGGTTATCGGGTTTGTCGGGTCGGGTTGAGTCGGGTTTTGAGTTTTTGAAAAGTGGCCCGCAACCCGACCCGATAAGTAATCGGGTTATCGGGTTCGGGTGGGATTCGGGTCGGGTTATGTCGGGTCGGGTGATTCGGGTTATCGGGTGACCCGATTAAGTAACAGTAAGTTAAAAACATCAATAGTCCGCTGAAGCTTGTCTTAGTTTGAATATTCCTTGCAGGCTTGTGAATATAGAATGCCAAGAACTGATGAATGAAATCATACAATCAATACGATATAACAAGACTTGATACCTCATTCATTAAATTGAGCAATCACATATTAATAACATTTCAGAATAACATCACATATTAATAATTCAAGTGATGGACAAGATGTATTTCTGCATAAATTATAAAATCCTTGAGACACAAAAACAATAAATAAGCATTGATCACTAAAGCTGGAACTCCCTTGCATACAAACATATACCAATGACAGTCGCACCTTCTGATATTGTAGGTGCTGAATTTATAACGCCGCACCTTCTCCAAACCACATGAATCAGATACGGGACAAGCTTATTTATTTTGTAAAAGGACAACTAAAATAGAATGAAAAAGTGTCACAACTTGTGGAAAAGCAACTGATCAACCATCAATCAGTTCCAACTTCCATGTGATCAACCATCAATCAGTTCAATCTTTACATTACCAAACACCCCTTTTTACTGATGCATATACAGCAGACATCTTGTACATTATAATGACAACAATCCAAAGAATAAATCCACCATTTTGAGACCAAAACAATCAAAGTAAGTGAGATAAATCTTAAAAGTTCAGACTTGCAGACTTGCAGTTGACATAAAAATCAAGTTTTTGCAGACTTGCAGTTGACATAGAACAGACTTGCAGTAACTGAAACAAACAATACCAAAATACACTGACAGGAACTGAAACAAACAACACCAAAACACACTGCAGACCCTAATATCAAACTGAGCTCAAACTACTTTCAATCTTCAATCTTCAATCTTCAATTCAAACGTGAACCTTCTTGCTCCATCAACTTTACATAAAGGAGCATCAAAAATATTTAGCGATATATAATATGTATCGTATATAGTCAAATATATAAGATAAAAGATGTACCTTTTTCTATTTTTGCAATGGTATCCATATCTTCTTCTTTTTCAGGATTTAAACTTATACGAAGCCAATCTTGAGCACAAACTAAGCATTCGATAGTTTTGTCACCCAAAGAGCTCCGATATGAATCCAACACTCCACCACTAGTGCTAAATACTGACTCCGAAGCCACTGTTGAGATTGGAATGGCCAACAAATCTCTAGCCATTAAAGAAAGACTTGAAAACATAGGGCTATTTACTTTCCACCATAGCAATATATCAAAATGCACGTTTTTATCAAAAGGTTCACAAAATTCACCAGTGTACTTATCTAATTCACTAGTTGATGAATTAGATCATTGGCCCGTTTTCATCTTACTTCTCAACATATCTCCATGATCTAGTTCGTTGCTAGTATTAGTAGTCCTTGGCCTTTTCCCTAAGGTTGAAGATGAATTAGAAAATGGAGCATGAATACGCACGTAATCTTCATAAAGAAGTTTCATTTTCCCTTTAATGTACTCTTTTTTCTTTACCACAACTGATATGCCTTCCCTTCCGTAATGGTCATCCACAATTACATCCAAAAATTCATACTTGTTCCTTGGATCAAGAATGAAAGCGAAGTACACCAACAAATTCATGTTTTCAACCTCACCATAATATTTTTCATATTTTGGTTTCATCGCCTTAGCAATGTCATACAGATGTTTATCCATAGGTGGTTCATCATGAATATCACAATCAAGTTGTGCTCTTAAAAGAGCACGAATTGAGGCTAATTCATTGACTAGTGTATGTGATGTCACATACTTAGTCCCGGAAATTCTCAAAGTAATATCATAAAAAGTTTTTAAAAAATGACACAACTTTCTAGAGTGGCATAAGTAAGTTCTGCCACAATGTTTACACTTACCTTTTTTGTCAGTAGGTTTCTCACCTTTTTTAAGCTTTAGTTCTTCAAACTCGAGCCATACATGTGATTTTTTTTGTGCCCTTTTGGTTGTTCTACCTCCTCCTCCGTGTCACTGGTCTCAACCTCAACAGGTGTTTGTTGATTAACAAAATTAGAAGTCATCTAACAACAATAAAATAAAATAAACATCAACAAGACAACAACTAATAAGAAAATTAATAAGTTAAATAAATGTCAAAACTTCAAGTAAAAATCAAACAATAAACCCTGAACACTTACCTTTTCTATGAATGATGATGATCTTATGAGGGAAAAATATGGACAAGTAAGAGAGGATAATTGTTCGATTGATTTTTGAGGGTTTAGGAGAAGAATGGATAATTGTTATTGATTTTTGAATGGTTTCTTGGTACTAGAGGTTCTCTAATACGTTTGGGGTAACCAAACGTTTCTCATGCATTGAAAATTGATACTTATAGATAGGGTGTACCGACATTGGGCTTCTAAATATTTACTAAAAAATAGAAAAGTGATTTTCGGGTCTTATCGGGTTGACCCGATAACCCGATAACAATTTTTTTTCAACCCTAACCTGTCCCGATAACACTATCGGGTTATCGGGTTCGGGTCAAAAAGACTCGATTAGTTTTTTTGACCCGATTAGACCCGACCTGATAAGCCTTATCGGGTTCGGGTCGGGTCAACTCGACCCTACTGACACCCCTAAGGACACCTGTTAGTTATCTACAGACAAAAGAAACCAAAATGCTAGAAGCTAATAGAACGTCGTTTAAAGAGAAGGCATGGATCAAGTAAACACTCACAACATGGGCTACTAAAAAAAGCCCAAGATAAATAACATTCCTGGCCAGCTGAAATCATAAAATATAAGCACCGACGTTGTGTTTTAATGTATATATAGAATTGGTAAAAATTATAAACTTTTATTTTACAAGTTTTTATTTTGTCATAGTAAAACATATTTGGATGTATATATGGAGTTGTTAAATGAAATATTTCTATAACATTATGTATGCATGCATAAATATATAATCATGCATCGTATAAATTCAGTGCCTCGGCTTAAAATGGCATGACATGACTAACACTCCAAACTATTTTTATACTTGATCTACTTAAATTGAGCCAACCACGGTTAACGAATGAGATGTGGGTTAATTATCCATGACCAACTTTGTTAACGACCTGGGTACTAGAGATGTGCATGATTTATTTGAGCCTGTGAGCCACAATATGAATTGTTTTGCAAACACTATTAGGAAAACTACCTTGTTCTTTTGTAGTAACTTGTTTGTTTCGCTAGTTTAAAGTTTAACAATCCTGTCTTTTCTAACCAATTGAACCATATTGAACTATTGATATAAAATATTTTGTGCATTAGGGTTTTTGTAAAACCGTAGACATTTGGGCTAATTGGAATTGGGTCATTCTATAATTGTTCCCATCATATACTAAACAGCCCCGTGCTTTTTACTTTTCTATTTGGTCTCTATTTCTGTCTATCTAACAAGTAGTAGTTTGATTTTATCTAAATTATATACAAAGTAAAAATGGTCAATGTGGAATGTTGAAATATTGAAAAATGATTAAATGTGAGAGAAATATTCAAAACAAATAGCCAACGGCTCATAAAAAGCTTTAAAAGATCTACCACCAAACAGGCCCCTCATCTTTTGTTCCATCTTCTTTCATCAAAAACTCATACACAAGGTCAAGCTAATTCATTCATTCCTTTAATTTAACCCAAAATCAAGTCATTCCAACTTACATTAACACATATACTGGACACACGCATAAACATAACTCTAAGGCACTTCAACCCGTCGTTGCACCTTGCCACCAATTCTGTTACAACAACGCCACCCATCTCAACCTCCCCTAACCACAATTGATATTTGATTAATATTTACTTATAAGGCGTAGAAAATCTTTACTAATTTATTAATCTTTTTATGACAGTGCTAAGGCCTGGAAAGAATCTAGTGTCAGTGATAAATTAGATTGGATATTTGATTATGTTAATATCGCGGATTTAGATTTCTATGTATCTTTATTGATGGAAAATTAATTAAAAGAAGCATATCAAGTGTTAATTCAATAAAATCTAACGGTTGAGAAATCAATTACGTAGATGATGGTTCTTGTAATAATTGTGACCAAGGAAAGTGAGTCATGTATAAGTGTTTAAATGTTCAAATCTCAAAATTATAGAAGATGATTGGAAAATATGGTCGGAAAATCTAAAAAGATGACAGGAAAAAATTATTACCATAAAAATGGCCCCCAAAAAATAGATAAACTGTTCATTGTTTGGTGGTGGTGGTGGTTGTGTGGTGGAAAGTGTTGATTGTTATCCTTTTAAGACCAATAAATAATTAATTCTATAGATAAATCTTTTTTGTTGGAAAGTGTTGATTGTTATCATTGAGTTTTGAAAAAAAAAGTATTTGATGGTTGTGGTTGTGTGGTGGTAGAGAGTGGTGGTGGTTGTAGAGGGTGATGGTGTTGGTTATGTGGTGGTAGAGGGTGGTGTTGGTTGTGCCTGTGTTTGTGATGTGGTGGGAAAACATCAAAGCTTCCAACCCAAAAAAAAGGTGGGGAAGAAGACCAGGGTATATTAGTCATTTCACATGCATTTTTTACCTTTACTAACGAGAGAACTAACACTCATTATCTCTCGGGTGTCTATTTTGCAAAAAACGTAAACTTCAGTGGCAAATTTGAAGTTCGGTGGCTGTTTTGCAAAAACTGTAAACATCAGTGGCTGTTTTGCAACAAATTTCCTCTCGGGGTACTCCTTGCGTTTTCGAGAAACATTAGGGACAAAATTTGCTATTTACCCTAAAAAAAAGAAAAGAAACTTAGCCAAAGACCATAAGACTAGTAATAATGACAATAATGACAACCTAACCTGTGATCAGACCACTCTGTTATATCAGCTTCTCTCTTCTAAACCAAACACATGACTCTAAGCCCGTAATAAGTCAACCCTAGTCACAACTAAAAACAAATCCCACAAAAATTAATTAAAACACACACATGGTTTATATACACACATTCGATCGGCTGAGCGACCAAGCCAAGCAAAAAAAAAGCGGGGTGGGGGACAGCGTCTCTTGGGTTGTCTCGTAGGGGGGACGCATCCTTGCAAGATAGACCAACCCTTAGAAAGGTCGCCACTACTACCAGTCTAATAACACATATTATAATAGTATCTCATAACCAACTGGCTTAGCTCAGTTGGCCACCTGGGCTCCTTCTGGAGCTTGGGGAGGTTTTACTCAGGATTCAAGTCTCGCAAGAGACAAAAAAAAATCCAGGTTTTCCTCCTAGTGCGAAGCCGTGAGTTCTAGGGGTTTCCGTTCGCGGGTCTCTCCTAATGGTTCGGGTCCCGGGGCCTGCCCGTTTGGATGGTTTAACTCCGGGGTCAGATTTCAAGTGTGGTGCCATATAATAGTATCTCATAAGTTGTATGTAACATAGATATGTGATAGTTATAAACCCCTTAATTTGTTTTGGAAGTCATAATATATCAAAATTTTAACTATTTGATTGTATACTATCTAATTTTAATAATACAATTGATTAACAATGTAAATTTTGATTTTACGAAATTCTATTTTGTCATAGTAAAACATATCCGGATGCATATACGGAGGTGTTAAATAAGATTTCTTTTCTATAACATTATGTATGCATGCATATAATATATATTCATGCATCGTATAAATTTAGTGTCTTGGCTTAAAACGGCATGACATGACTAACACTCCAAACTATTTTATATTTGATCTACTTAAATTGATCCAACCATGTTCAACGAATGAGAGTTGTGGGTTAGTTATCCGCGACCAACATTGTTAACGACCTAGATACTAGAGATTCGCATGATTTATTCGAGCCCGTGAGCCACAATCTGAATTGCTTTGCAAAACATTATATAGAAAAGCTAGCTTGTTCTTTTGTAGTAACATTGTTAACGACCTAGATACTAGAGATTCGCATGATTTATTCGAGCCCGTGAGCCACAATCTGAATTGCTTTGCAAAACATTATATAGAAAAGCTAGCTTGTTCTTTTGTAGTAACTTGTTTGTTTCACTAGTTTTAAGTTTAACAATCATGCCTTTTCTACCCGATTGAACCGTATTGAACTATTGATATAACATATTTTGCGTATTTGGGTTTGTAAAAGCGTAGACGTTTGGGCTAATTAGCATTGGAATTGGTTCATTTGATAATTGTTTCCATCATGTCTAAACAGCCCATGTGCTTTTTACTTTTTCATTTGGCCTCTATTTAGATTTTCTGTCTATCTAACTTTCTATAAAGTACAAGTATTTTCTTGACTCTTCTATTTGTCCTCTATTTAGATTTTCTATCTATCTAAGAGTGACAGAGCTACATTATGCGTTGGGTAGGCCATGGCCAATCTCAAAATTTTGAATAGAAGCCCATATATTTATTAGACTTGTACTGCATTGGTCCCTCTAAGTTCATTTGTTCCATCTTTAACATTAAGATTTCATGCATTTTGAAACATTTTCCAATTAGTTTAATGCAAATCCGACCACTCGCGCAAGCCATTTTTGGCTCAAGCCATGGCGTTTGTCCCCCGGTATCATGGCGGCGCTATGACGCCTGGCCACGTGAAGATGACGTCTCCCCAACGGCAGGACACATTGAGCTCTTATAATAAGTAACTTTGTAAAATTAGAGAAAAAATCAATATAAATCTCAAATTCTTTAAGATCAAATGAACAAATCAGGACCATTCATTTTTTCATCAAACAAACAAAAAAAAACTCACTTTATACTTATTTTAAAAAGGAGTAAAAAATTAAATATCTCATAACTGTTAACCGTTACATGAAACGAAACCATACCATCACAACGAGAATTAAAGCATTAAAGCATCTTTTTATAGAGGGGCACTTCTATATATACTTTCGACCATTTTTTTTAAACTTTTTATGTTAGTTTTCATTTTAATATAACATGTGATTTATGAAATCATATGTGATTTCTGAAATCATACATGATTAAAATAACCAGTTACATATGATTTTTTTTTCAGAGCAAATTCTAACACTAAAACAAAACTTGAAAGAAAAGTTCATTGAAAGTATATCGAAGTACAAATCTATTGAAAGATAAAAAAAATTCTCGTCGCACTAATGTATTTTTTATCGCTGAACGATTTTTCGTTTGCAAAATATTTTATTTAAAAAAAAAGATAGAAAATAATTTTTTTTTAATAAAAAAATGAGTAGTAAATATTTGTTCATTGGATATTTACAATTATATAATTTTCTTTATTTAACGTTATACTATACCTAAATATCACTCTTGGTATCTTTACAATAAAAATTCTACCTTAAACACATTTCTTTTCCACAATATAAAAACCATAAAAAAAAACAACCCTAGTAGTACCATAACTAAATTAACCCAAAAAAAAAAAGTAAAACACTTTCATATTTTTCCCCAAATTCATCATCCAAACAAACACACACACTCATAATAATAACACCTTGATTCAAATTCAATTCAATTCAATTCAGATTCTGGTCAATCATCAGGTCAAAAACAATTATTTATCCAAATCTTTTATATAACAACATTAATTCCCATTTTTCACTTTTAATTTCACACACACACAATAAAACACACACACACAAAAACACCAGATTTGTTAAAAAACCCTAACCCTAATTTTATTGCAGGTGTGTAATTGAACTACGGTGATTGTTAGCGCGTGAATTGCACGTTCAATTGTGGGTTTGAGGTAAATTTGTTGTTTTTTTTTGTTACAAGCCCTAATTTTTTAGGAAATGGTATGCTTTAGGGGTTGTTGTATAAAGTTTAGTAGATTATTGAATGAGATGTGAAAAGTGTAGGATGTTAGGGTTCGTAGGTAGATTGATTGTGGCCTTGTGGGCATTAAATTAGCTTAGGGTGCGCGTAATTGTGAAGCAAAGTGCGATTTAGCGACATGTGTTCCGGATCTTATTTGCGAAATTCCCATTTTTTGCATGTGTGCGCGTAATTGTGAAGCAAAGTACGATTAGCCGGCTTTGCAAGTTTCCTAAGTGTCGTGTTTACCTTTTGGGAGTTGTTGCATTTTAGATTTTTTTTGTTTTTTGTTTTTAATTACCTGCTTGCGTTTTTACGGAAAGTGAAACCTTTTGGGGTACTTGCACCTTTGTTTCTATCGATATTCTATGGGTGAATGAAACTTAAGGAGTTTGTTGGCTATGTTGCAGAGGATGAGTAGTTTAGCTGAGAGACTACGTGTTAGATCGGATTCAAGGCCCCGTTATAGTATTGATGAATCTGATGATGAGTCAGACCTTCTGCACGGTAAATCCAAGAAAAAAGAGCAATATGAGAAAATCGTCAGAGATGATGCGGTACTTTTTTTTCTTACCGAAATTTCCACTTTTGTGAACTATGATAATGTTGTTTTTCCATATTTGTTGCATGTTTAGGTATTAAATTAATGGTTTCCTTATGTTTTGTTGTCATATATAGAAAGAGGATTCGTGTAACGCATGTGGTGAATCTGGGAATCTACTCGTATGTGAAACATGCACTTATGAATACCATCCTAAGTGTTTACTACCACCTCTTAAAGCCCCTCTTCCTACCACCTGGCATTGTCCGAAATGCGTATGTTATCAATTAACACTATAAGAAATGTATGCCATTAACGCCTTTTTCTATAAATATTAATAATGTACGGTACTCGCAGGTTAATCCTCTTAATGATATAGAAAAGATTTTGGACTGTGAAATGCGGCCTACTGTTGCTGATGAAAGTGATGCCTCAAAGCTTGGTTCGAAGCAAGTATTTGTGAAACAATATCTTGTTAAGTGGAAAGGACTATCTTATCTCCATTGCACATGGTATATCTACTCGTAGCTATTCTTTTAAACACTGCGTTACTATATGATTCAGATTCTAGAAAGAATAAATCTTTCTTCTTCGCGGCATGTTTATTATTATTTTTTTTTGGTATTTTAGGGTGCCAGAAAAAGAGTTCATAAAAGCTTACAAGGAACTTCCTCGGTTAAGGACAAAAGTAAACAATTTCCGCAAGAACATGTCTGTGGGGAATAATGCGGATGATGATTTTGTTGCAATCAGGCCTGAATACACAATGGTTGACCGGGTTCTTGCTTGCAGGTGATTTTTTTTCGACAGAATCATACATTATCTATCTGATAAAAATGTTTTCTGCGAGTGAAATATTATATTTATGTTAAATTATTATGTTTGTTGATAACATAAACATGAATCAGGCAAGACGACGATGATAAAAAGGAATATCTAGTAAAATGGGTGGGGCTTAACTATGATGAATGTTATTGGGAATCTGAGTCGGATATCTCGTCATTTCAACAACAAATTGAGAATTTCAATAGACTCCAGTCTAGATATCGGAAACTAAGGAAGCAAAAAAGCAACATTCGCGACGCGACTGACTTAAAAAAGAAGTCAAAAGAGTTTCAGCAATTTGAAAAGAGTCCCGAATTTCTTCCAGGAGGTATGCAAAACATTTTGTTTTTTGTGATTCTGTTGCTGCTGTGTTGAATAATTTAGTAATTCGTGTAAGCCTATTTGGTGTGATTGTAGGTGAGCTCCACCCATATCAGCTTGAAGGATTGAATTTCTTGCGTTTCTCATGGTCTAAGCAAACACATGTGATACTTGCAGACGAGATGGGACTTGGTATGTTTTAAAATCCACTTTTCTCTGAGCACTCGACATATCTGTTAGTTACCATCTAAATAATTATGCTCTATGACAGGGAAAACAATACAGAGTATTGCCTTTTTAGCCTCTCTGTACGAAGAGAATGTCTCCCCACATTTAGTAGTAGCACCACTTTCCACATTGCGGAACTGGGAACGTGAATTTGCCACATGGGCACCTCATATGAATGTTGTACGTTACAATACTTCACAAATTTTAAATGGTTGTGTGGTGTTAGAGAGTGGTGGTGGTGGTAGAGGGTGGTGGTGTTGGTTATGTGATGGTAGAGGGTGGTGTTGGTGGTGCCTGTGTTTGTGATGTGGTGGGAAAACATCAAAGCTTCCGGTCCAAAAAAAAGGTGGGGAAGAAGACCAGGGTATATTAGTCATTTCACATGCATTTTTTTTACCTTTACTAATGAGAGAACTAACATTCATTATCTCTCGGGTGTCTATTTTGCAAAAAACGTTAACTTCAGTGGCAAATTTGAAGTTCGGTGGCTGTTTTGCAAAAACTGTAAACATTAGTGGCTGTTTTGCAACAAATTTCCTCTCGGGGTACCCCTTGCGTTTTCGAGAAACATTAGGGACAAAATTTGCTATTTACCCTAAAAAAGAAAAGAAACTTAGCCAAAGACTATAAGACTAGTAGTAATGACAACCTAACCTGTGACCAGACCACTCTGTTATATCAGCTTCTCTCTCCTAAACCAAACACATGACTCTAAGCCGGTAATAAGTCAACCCTAGTCACAACTAAAAACATATCCCACAAAAATTAATTAAAACACACACATAAACCATATACACACATTCGACCGGCTGAGCGACCAAGCCAAGCAAAAAAAATAGGGGGGGGGGACTGTGTCTCTTAGGTTGTCTCGTAGGGGGGATGCATCCTTGCAAGATAGACCAACCCTTAGAAAGGTCGCCACTACTACCAGTCTAATAACACATAATATAATAGTATCTCATAACCAATTGGCTTAGCTTAGTTGGCCACCTGGGATCCTTCTGGAGCTTGGGGAGGTTTTACCCAGGATTCAAGTCTCGCAAGAGACAAAAAAATCCAGGTTTTCCTCCTAGTGCGAAGCCGTGAGTTTTAGGGGTTTCTGTTCGCGGGTCTCTCCTAGTGGTTCGGGTCCCGGGGCCTGCTCGTTTGGATTGTTTAACTCCGGGGTCAGATTTCAAGTGTGGTGCCATTCTAAAAATATATATAATAGTATCTCATAAGTTGTATGTAACATAGATATGTGATAGTTATAAACCCCTTAATTTGTTTTGGAAGTCATAATATATCAAAATTTTAACTATTTGATTGTATACTATCTAATTTTAATAATACAATTGATTAACAATGTAAATTTTGATTTTACGAAACTCTATTTTGTCATAGTAAAACATATCCGGATGCATATACGGGAGGTGTTAAATAAGATTTCTTTTCTATAACATTATGTATGCATGCATATAATATATATGTTCATGCATCATATAAATTTAGTGTCTTGGCTTAAAACGGCATGACATGACTAACACTCCAAACTATTTTATACTTGATCTACTTAAATTGATCCAACCATGTTCAACGAATGAGAGTTGTGGGTTAGTTATCCGCGACCAACATTGTTAACGACCTAGATACTAGAGAGTTGCATGACTTATTCGAGCCCGTGAGCCACAATCTGAATTGTTTTGCAAAACATTATATAGAAAAGCTAGCTTGTTCTTTTGTAGTAACTTGTTTGTTTCACTAGTTTAAAGTTTAACAATCATGTCTTTTCTACCCGATTGAACCGTATTGAACCATTGATATAACATATTTTGTGCATTTGGGTTTGTAAAAGCGTAGACGTTTGGGCTAATTAGCATTGGAATTGGTTCATTTGATAATTGTTTCCATCATGTGTAAACAGCCCATGTGCTTTTTACTTTTTCATTTGGCCTCTATTTAGATTTTCTGTCTATCTAACTTTCTATAAATTACAAGTATTTTCTTGACTCTTCTATTTGTCCTCTATTTAGATTTTCTGTCTATCTAACACTCTGTTCCCGATTTTATTTTTTGGAGTGAAAGGGAAAGGTTTGGGATGGTAATAAAAAAAAGTTGTGTTCCTGAGATTTTTTAGGAGGGGTGAGGAAAGTAAAGGATAATAAATTACATCAAAATTACTCTCCTAATTTACTTCCCAAATTAGGATGAAATGGAGTGATGTTGATTTTAAAGCTCTTTTTTTGTTACTTCATTCTCTTTTCTTTCCAACTCGGGAACACAAAATAAAAAAAATAATTTCTTATTCCTCTCCTCTTTACTTCATTCCTTTTTTCCTCTCCATCTCTCTTCTTTCCGTTTTATACTCGGGAACAAAGTGTTAGAGTGACAGAGCTACATTATGCATTGGGTAGGCCATGGCCGATTTCAAAATTTTGAATAGAAGCCCATATATTCATTAGACTTGTACTGCATTGGTCCCTCTAAGTTCATTTGGTCCATCTTTAACANTCTCCATCTCTCTTCTTTCCGTTTTATACTCGGGAACAAAGTGTTAGAGTGACAGAGCTACATTATGCATTGGGTAGGCCATGGCCGATTTCAAAATTTTGAATAGAAGCCCATATATTCATTAGACTTGTACTGCATTGGTCCCTCTAAGTTCATTTGGTCCATCTTTAACATTAAGATTTCATGCATTTTGAAACATTTTCCAATTAGTTTAGTGCAAATCCGACCACTCGCGCAAGCCATTTTTTGGCTCAAGCCATGGCGTTTGTCCCCCGGTATCATGGCGGCGCTCTGACGCCTGGCCACGTGAAGATGACGTCTCCCCAACGGCAGGACACCTTGAGCTCTTATAATAAGTAACTTTGTAAAATTAGAGAAAAAATCAATATAAATCTCAAATTCTTTAAGATCAAATGAACAAATCATGACATTTCATTTTTTCATCAAACAAACAAATTTAAAAAAGAGTAAAAAATTAAATATCTCACAACTGTTAACCGTTACATGAACGAAATCATACCATAACAATGAGAATTAAAGCATTAAAGCATGTTTTTATAGAGGGGCACTTCTATATATACTTTCGACTATTTTTTTAAAACTTTTTATGTTGGTTTTGAAATTTACGTATGGAAAAATTACTTATGATTTTCAGTTTAATATAACATGTGATTTATGAAATCATATGTGATTTCTGAAATCATACATGATTAAAATAACCAGTTACATATGATTTTTTCAGACGCAAATTCTAACACTAAAACAAAACTCGAAAGAAAAATTCGTTGAAAGTATATCGAAGTGCAAATCTATTGAAAGATAAAAAAAATTCTCGTCGCGCTAATGTATTTTTTATCGTTGAACGGTTTATCATTTGCAAAATATTTTATTTAAAAAAAAAGATAGAAAATAATTTTTTATTAATAAAAAAATGACTAGTAAATATTTGTTCATCGGATATTTACAATTATATAATTTTCTTTATTTAACGTTATACTATACCTAAATATCACTCTTGGTATCTTTACAATAAAAATTCTACCTTAAACACATTTCTTTTCCACAATATAAAAAGCATAAAAAAAAACAACCCTAGTAGTACCATAACTAAATTAACCCAAAAAAAAAAGTAAAACACTTTTATATTTTCCCCCAAATTCATCATCCAAACAAACACACACACTCATAATAATAACACCTTGATTCAAATTCAATTCAATTCAGATTCTGGTCAATCATCAGGTCAAAAACAATTATTTATCCAAATCTTTTATATAACAACATTAATTCCCATTTTTCACTTTTAATTTCACACACACACACAATAAAACACACACACACAAAAACACCAGATTTGTTATAAAACCCTAACCCTAATTTTATTGCAGGTGTGTAATTGAACTACAGTAATTGTGAGCGCGTGAATTGCACGTTCAATTGTGGGTTTGAGGTAAATTTGTTGTTTTTTTGTTACAAGCCCTAATTTTTTTAAGAAATGGTATGATTTAGGGATTGTGTATAAAATTTAGTAGATTAATTGAATGAGATGTGAAAAGTGTAGGATGTTAGGGTTTGTAGGTAGATTGATTGTGGCCTTGTGGGCATTAAATTAGCTTACGGTGCGCGTAATTGTGAAGCAAAGTGCGATTTAGCGACATGTGTTCCGGATCTTATTTGCGAAATTCCCATTTTTTGCATGTCTGCGCTGTTTAGCCGGCTTTGCAAGTTTCCTAAGTGTAGTGTTTACCTTTTGGGAGTTGTTGCATTTTAGATTTTTTTTTGGTTTTTTGTTTTTAATTACCTGCTTGCGTTTTTACGGAATGTGCAACCTTTTGGGGTACATGCACCTTTGTTGTATCGATATTCTGTGGGTGAATGAAACTTAAGGAGTTTGTTGGCTATGTTGCAGAGGATGAGTAGTTTAGCTGAGAGACTACGTGTTAGATCGGATTCAAGGCCCCGTTATAGTATTGATGAATCTGATGATGAGTCAGACCTTCTGCACGGTAAATCCAAGAAAAAAGAGCAATATGAGAAAATCGTCAGAGATGATGCGGTACTTTTTTTTTTTTTTTTTCCTTACCGAAATTTCCACTTTTGTGAACTATGATAATGTTGTTTTTCCATATTTGTTGCATGTTTAGGTATTAAATTAATGGTTTCCTTATGTTTTGTTGTCATATATAGAAAGAGGATTCGTGTAACGCCTGTGGTGAATCTGGGAATCTACTCGTATGTGAAACGTGCACTTACGAATACCATCCTAAGTGTTTACTACCACCTCTTAAAGCCCCTCTTCCTACCACCTGGCATTGTCCGAAATGCGTATGTTATCAATTAACACTATAAGAAATGTATGCCATTAACACCTTTTTCTATAAATACTAAAGATGTACGGTACTCGCAGGTTAATCCTCTTAATGATATAGAAAAGATTTTGGACTGTGAAATGCGGCCTACTGTTGCTGATGAAAGTGACGCCTCAAAGCTTGGTTCGAAGCAAGTATTTGTAAAACAATATCTTGTCAAGTGGAAAGGACTATCTTATCTCCATTGCACATGGTATATCTACTCATAGCTATTCTTTTAAACACTGCGTTACTATATGATTCAGATTCTAGAAAGAATAAATCTTTTTTCTTCCCATGTTTATTTTTTTTTGGTATTTTAGGGTGCCAGAAAAAGAGTTCATAAAAGCTTACAAGGAACTTCCTCGGTTAAGGACAAAAGTAAACAATTTCCGCAAGAACATGTCTGTGGGGAATAGTGCGGATGATGATTTTGTTGCAATCAGGCCTGAATACACAATGGTTGACCGGGTTCTTGCTTGCAGGTGATTTTTTTTCGACAGAATCATACATTATCTATCTGATAAAAATGTTTTTTGATAGTGAAATATTATATTTATGTTAAATTATTATGTTTGTTGTTGATAACATAAACATGAATCAGGCAAGACGACGATGATAAAAAGGAATATCTAGTAAAATGGGTGGGGCTTAACTATGATGAATGTTATTGGGAATCTGAGTCGGATATCTCGTCATTTCAACAACAAATTGAGAATTTCAATAGACTCCAGTCTAGATATCGGAAACTAAGGAAGCAAAAAAGTAACATTCGCGACGCAACTGACTTAAAAAAGAAGTCAAAAGAGTTTCAGCAATTTGAAAAGAGTCCCGAATTTCTTCCTGGAGGTATGCAAAACATTTTGTTTTTGTGATTCTGTTGCTACTGTGTTGAATAATTTAGTGATTCGTGTGAGCCTATTTGGTGTGATTGTAGGTGAACTCCACCCATATCAGCTTGAAGGATTGAATTTCTTGCGTTTCTCATGGTCTAAGCAAACACATGTGATACTTGCAGACGAGATGGGACT
The DNA here is from genome assembly GCA_014162995.1 of Artemisia annua. Classification (NCBI taxonomy): domain Eukaryota; kingdom Viridiplantae; phylum Streptophyta; class Magnoliopsida; order Asterales; family Asteraceae; genus Artemisia; species Artemisia annua. The sequence continues at coordinate 73,096 of LBNU01021136.1, forward strand.
TGGTATATTTTAAAATATCCACTTTTCTCTGGGCACTTTGAGCAATCAACATATTTGTTAGTTACCATCTAAATAATTATGCTCTATGACAGGGAAAACAATACAGAGTATTGCCTTTTTAGCCTCTCTGTATGAAGAGAATGTCTCCCCACATTTAGTAGTAGCACCACTTTCCACATTGCGGAACTGGGAACGTGAATTTGCCACATGGGCACCTCATATGAATGTTGTACGTTACAATACTTCACAAATTTTAATGTTTTCATTTGAGTTAGTAGCTGGTTTATGTCTTCATAATTTTTGGTGACTGCTGCAGGTTATGTACGTTGGAACAGCTGCTGCTCGTACTATCATACGAGAATATGAATTTTATTTTCCCAAGTCTCATAAGAAGGACAAGAAAAAGAAGACAGGTGAAAGTAAGCAAGATAGAATAAAGTTTGATGTGCTATTGACATCTTATGAAATGATCAACATAGATCACGGGTCGTTGAAGGCAATTGACTGGCAGACCATGGTACATCTATTGACCCTCTAGTACAATCCTTTGGTCATATACATGTTTCTGTGCTGATTTTTTCTGCATAAATTATGTAGATAGTAGATGAAGGCCATCGTCTTAAAAATAAAGATTCAAAGTTGTTTTCATCACTGAAGCAGTTTAACACTCGACATCGTACACTATTGACTGGAACCCCTCTTCAGGTTTGCTCTTGCAATACTTTTTATGTCTTGATGAATTCGTCATTTTATGAACTTTAATTAATATATACATATTCTACCCTCTTTTTTACTTCGTTCTTATTTTGGGTATGAATTACAAACTTCTTTCAGAACAATTTGGATGAGCTTTTCATGCTAATGCACTTCCTTGATGCTGGGAAGGTTAGTACTACTGCAAATTTTTTAGTACTAAATGTGTGTAATCCTACATAATGAGCAGTACTTGACCATAAAATATCGTTTTATTTTACTACAAATGCTTGCAGTTTGCAAGTTTGGAGGAGTTTCAGGAAGAGTTCAAGGATATCAATCAAGAAGAGCAGGTTTCACGGCTGCATAAGATGTTGGCCCCTCATCTTTTAAGAAGTAAGCATCTGAAAGTTGTACTTGTCTTGTTTCAGTTGAACTTACTAATAGAGTTTTGCAAACTGTGGCTGATAATGGCAGGAGTGAAGAAAGATGTCATGAAGAAACTACCACCTAAAAAGGAGCTCATTTTACGTGTGGAATTGAGTAGCAAGCAGAAAGAGTATTACAAGGCAATTCTAACGCGTAATTATCAGTTATTAACTCGCCGGGGAGGAGCTCAGGTACATTTACAATCTTCAGATGTAGATTTACTATATTTAATCTTGAATTTAAAGTTTAACATTCAATTTTGTTGCTCGAAATTCAGATTTCTCTTATTAATGTGGTTATGGAACTGCGCAAGCTCTGTTGCCACCCTTTCATGCTAGAGGGAGTTGAACCAGATGATACCAATGAGTTCTACAAGTAATATGTTATACCTTTTTTAGATAGTCTTTGTTGTTCACCCCATGATTAGGGATTGTTAATATGTTGGACTAATTTATTGTCGTCCTCCATCTGTCAGACAACTATGTGAAACATCTGGAAAATTGCAGCTATTAGACAAAATGATGGTTAGACTAAGAGAGCAAGGCCATAGAGTTCTAATATATACACAATTTCAGCACATGCTAGATTTGCTAGAAGATTATTGTAATAACAAGGTATGAATGTTAAAACTGTTTTGACTTTCCAGTTTGCTTTTATATCTGACTTTGTCTGTTTTCTCAGAAATGGCTATATGAACGTATTGATGGAAAAGTTAGTGGTGGCGAAAGGCAAGTTCGAATTGATAGGTTCAATGCTCCCAATTCTTCAAGATTTTGCTTTCTGCTATCTACTAGAGCTGGTGGTCTTGGTATAAACCTTGCTACTGCAGACACAGTTATCATCTATGACAGTGACTGGAATCCCCATGCTGATCTACAAGCTATGGCCCGGGCTCATCGTCTTGGACAGAAAAATAAGGTTAGAATATGTTACATGTTGATTTGGTCTTCTTGTATGCTTAGCATGGGTGTATGTTAGAGGTGCCAAGATGGTGCGTGGAGGGGTTGGGTAATGGGTCCTAATGGATTCGTGTTGGTATGGGTTTTAAAAATAGACGTTTGACAACTTTCGTGTGCCATTCAGCTTGTCTGATCTGTTCCCCTTTTAGCTAGTTTCTTTGACCTGGCCTCATTATCTTGTTTGAGATAAAACACCACAATCGACTCATTTGTATGTAAAAAGCGCGTTTAGTTTGTGTCTGAATTTTGTTATCTGCCATTTTGCAGGTGATGATATTTAGACTCATAACAAGAGGAACAATTGAAGAAAGGATGATGGAGATGACCAAAAAGAAGATGGTTTTAGAGCATTTGGTTGTTGGCAAGTTGAAAAATCAAAACATCAATCAGGTATATTTTATAGCTGGAAGCCATGATAATAGAGATATCTTACATTGATAAACTTAAAGTTTTTTTTAATACATGAATGATGATGTTATTATTACAATGTAGGAAGAGCTGGATGATATCATCAGATATGGCTCAAAGGAATTATTTGCTGATGAGAATGACGAGGCTATGAAATCAAGGCAAATTCATTATGATGATGCTGCAATAGATAGGTAAATTTGTTATTGCTGATTAGGTATACTTCATGAGCTCTTCGTTTCCTGTTTTAACGCTTTTACTGGTTCACGCCTTGATAGATTGCTTAATCGTGATTACACTGAAGAAGAGAACACCGCTATGGATGAAGCAGAAGAAGATGGATTTTTGAAAGCATTTAAGGTTTTCTCTGTTCCCACTATAAATTGACATTATTGGCAACTGAAATACTTGATTACTAATGTATATTGTAATTTTGTTATTGATTTTGTTATGTGATCATTAGGTGGCAAACTTTGAGTACATTGATGAGGCAGAAAGAATGGAAGAGGAAATTCAAGAGCCCTTAGCAGAGAATAAAAGTGGAGCAAACATTCCAGAAAGATCGAATTATTGGGAAGAGTTGCTCAAAGACAGATATGAAGAACACAAAATTGAAGAATTTAATTCTATGGGCAAAGGAAAAAGAAGCCGTAAACAGGTCGGTCTCTTCACCAGCTCGTTTTAGTTGCAATTATGTCATCTTTTGAATTTATTGATCCTGAAAGATTCTTGCTCTTTTGGTGATGTTCAGATGGTATCTGTTGAAGACGATGATCTTGCTGGATTGGAAGATGTAAGCTCTGATGCTGATGATAACTATGAAGCGGAGATGTCTGATGGGGAGAATTCTGCTGGGACAGCACCCGTGAGAAAGCCTACCAGGAAGAAAACACGTGGTACACTTGCTATTTTTTTTAATACGTTACATAATTGTTGCATTGTTTACATTGTTTTCTTTATTAGGTAGTTAACATTTGGTGATGGCTCTTCTTTTAACTCTTATTTTTACAGTTGACAATGCTGAGCTACTTCCCCTTATGGAAGGTGAAGGAAAAGCCTTTAGAGTACTCGGATTTAATCAAAGTCAACGAGCACAATTTGTTCAAATCCTGATGAGGTCTAGTCTTTTATTTGCTACGATCAATGATTTCTTTAAAGATGTAATGATTTGGTCTATTTGGTTCTTTTGTGGCAGTATTGATTGTTTTAAGTACATTTCAGATTTGGTGTTGGAGACTTTGATTGGGCTGAATTTACTTCCCGCTTGAAGCAGAAGAGTTATGAGGAAATAAAAGTGTAAGCCCTTTCATCTTAAAAAAATTATTTATGCCTTTTAAGTGAATGGTAAAAAGGAAATAATGGTGGATGTTAATGGTTGATGGTATATCCAGTTTGAGGGCAACCATTGGATTTGCAAATGAAAGTCGTATTTTTGGTTTAATATTGGCATATTGTGCAGTTATGGAACTCTCTTCTTGTCACACATTTCTGAAGATATTACAGACGCGACGACTTTCTCAGGTGATATTTTGTGGTCAAAAGTCAAATCAATGACTTTTTTGTCACTCTATATTCAATATATTGAGTTAGTAATTATTTAATACTTGAAATGCAGACGGTGTCCCAAAGGAAGGGCTGAGAATAGAGGATGTGCTTGTCAGGATTGCAGTCTTGCTTCTTGTAAGAGATAAAGTAAGTTCTAACCTTTGTCTAACAAGTCCCGCAAGATTTTGTGTAATAATTATGTATGTTCTATTAATTATGGTTGTGCAGGTGAAAAATTCTTCAGATGGTCCATCTGCTCCTCTTTTTACAGATGACATCATCTATCGCTATCCAGGGTTACGAGGTTTAAAATTCTGGAAGGATGAACATGATCGAACCCTACTCCGTGCTGTGTTGAAGTAAGCTTGTTTATCAATTATTAATTCTGTTTGGTATTAAAATCTGTTTTATATTTTATTTGTTTCTAAATGTTATCTGCATATAAAGGCATGGTTATGGAAGATGGCAAGCTATTGTTGATGACAAGGACTTGAGGATTCAGGAAGTTATTTGTCAAGAATTGAATCTTCCCGGAGTAAATCCGAGTGTTCCCGGAGCTTCTCAACCTTCGTTTGCTTCCACTGGCGGTGGTCTTGAGGGTCAAACAGCAGCTGCTTCTGGTGGTTCCGTACCACAAGATACTGTCGCTTCAAATAACGCGTTATATCACTTCAGGGAGATGCAGAGAAGAGTTGTTGAATTTGTCAAGAAACGTGTTCTCCTTCTTGAAAAAGGACTTAATGCTGAATACCAAAAAGAATATTTTGTAAGTTTTACACATTCTAATAAATACTAATTCTTTTTATGTTTACTTAAATGTTATTTAAATGACCATTAAAAAGTTACTTACTTGAATACTGAAGAATTTAACATCATGGTCTTAGGGTGCAAATCATGTTCTCGAAAAAATTGTATATTATGGTTTTTGTTATTGGTGGAAATTTTTAACTTATTATGGAAGGATTTCTTTTACAAAAAAGCTGTTGTGAAATTGTAAATCTATTTAAGTAAAAGATCTATAATTGGACATAAGCTGTTTTTTGATCTGTTTTTGCTCATGTGGTTCTTTGTCAAACATCATAACAGGGCGATGAAAAACCCAATGAGATTCGAGGCGATAATATGGAGACTGACCAAAAGGTTATAGATAGACCACCAACTGCAAACCACAATGAAACATCTTCTCAAATGATTGGCCAATTGCCTCAAATTGAAGTTATCAGTAAGTGTCTGAAATCTTAATTTTATCATTGAAAATAAATTGATGGCAATCAGTAAGGTTTATTCCTCATTACATCTTTAGCTAATGATATCTTGGTATTTGAGGAATAGTTAAAATAATTTCCTAAAACACACGTCTAGTCAAACTTTGTAATTTTATAGAACGGTCTCTTGAGATTCCGTCAATGTCTTAATTCATTAAGTTTCCCCGATTTTTTGGCTGATATGGGATGTATGTTTCTTTTTGCAGCCCCGGAAGAAATATCAGCAGCTGCTTGTGATGATAAAACAGATCGCATGGCAATGGCCCGTCATTATAATGAGGTAACTATTACTTTTCACGGTTACAATAAAATTAGTTCATGAGATTTCTATATTTCATAACTATGCTAAAGCGGTTGTCTAGGAATTACACTTTGACTTCTAAAGTCAAAGGACCCATTTTCAGATTGGATTTTGCTATACGTTCTGTATTCAAGTTAAAAAATTGATGTTAGAAAATTTAAGGAAAAAATAACATGTAAATTTTGATGTTGAAAATATTGTTTTGCCTTACGATTCAAGCGGGCCAATATATAATTTTTCGCTAAAAGGAAACAAGTCAAAGGCTGTAGCAGAGTGTTTATGATCACATCATTTTTTACTTCCAAAAATTGGATCACTACTTAAATTACTTTTCGAGTTTCTGAATGATGTAGTAGTTTTTCTTTAAAAAGTTAAAGAAAGAGACAAAAGTGTTTCGTTGACCCGTCTGTAAACTTTACCAGTTTGGCATATTACCAGAGCCTCTAGACCTGCTTATATTGCCACCTATTTCATAACTATGTGAGACATTGTTCTTAATTGTTGTGTCCAATTTGCAGATGTGCAAAGTAATTGAAGAAAGTGCTGTTGAATCGGTCGAGTCTTATTCAAACAACAAACCCGCAAGTTTCAAGCTTAAAAAAACCCTTCAACCACTAGAAACAATACACCAAGAAGTAACCAAAATCCTCTCCCCTGTAACTGAAACCAAAAAGAGCAATGGTGACGTTGCAAATTCAAGCGCAACCCAGCATGAAGCGGGTCCAGCCAACGGGACCACTAATGCTGACGTGGTAATGGAAGATGCATTGCCCGATGCTGATGGTCCAGATAAGTCAAATGAGGAAAAACAAGGGGATGGTGTCATTGTTTTGGAGTAGACTTATTAATTGTTGACTTTTGGGAGTTAAGTTTTATACAAAAGTGCGGTTAGATCAATTGTGCCATGATTACTACAGTTTACTAATCAAAGTTTATGAGGATTAGAAGGGTAAAATTTGTGTAAGTTGTTCTCTTAAGGAGACACTACTGTTGTTAATTTAAATAGCTGACTTTGTTTTTGACCATAGGAACTAATACATTTTTAGGTTATTTTTATTGTTATATTGGAGTTCAATATTATTATTATTATTATTACTATTTATTATTATATATAAGCATGTCTTCCTTTCTTTTGTGGTTTCGGTTTGCTTTAAGGTTGGGGATAGTTTGACAATATGTATAAAGTGGCTCTTTCGTTTTTGTTTGTTTGTTTGTTTGTTTTCTTCTTTTTTTTTTTTTTTTTTTTTATTATTTTATATTAATTTTATATTATTATTATTATTATTATTATTATTATTATTATTATTATTTAATCAACTTGTTGAGGGTAATTTTCAAATGAATAAAAGTCTGTCTACAGTATATATAATTAATTCACAACTAGATCTGACTTTGTATTAAAAAGACGGAGTTTAAGTTAAGCAAGTTTTGGACACAATCTTGCTTCTTTTAAGACGCATGAGAAGTGCTGGTGAGAATATATTAAAGGAACCTATTTTAATACTATAGGGTACTCTTTTGGCCTTTATTACATTGTTTCAAGGGGTGTTTGGGTAAAGCTTATATCATGAGCTTATTAGCTTATATGTGTCAAATAAGCTTAAATTATGTGTTTGACTGATGAACTTATTAGCTTATATTTGTCAAATAAGCTTAAACTAAGTGTTTGACTAAGTTTGTATGAATGAGCTTTGAGCTATATAAGGGGTTTTTTAATAAGATTATAAGCGTGGCTTTTTCAAAAAGAGTGGAGTTTATATAAAATGCTTCATTACAAATAAGAAATTATATCTAATCCAGTATTTATATTTTTCCAGCACATGTTCTTTTTAGTCGGTTACCAACCTAAACTAAACCAAACATTTGGACTTAACAAGTTACTTCGTATAAAAAACAAGCTAATCTAATCACTACATGAGCTTACGATATAAGCCATAGAATGCTTATATAACATGAACTGAAGTACAATTTATAAGCTTATCCAAACATTCCCTTATTCAGACCAGTTTATTTTACTTTTCAAAAATTTGGTAGCTAGTTTAAAGTGAACAATTATCAATGAAACATGCCAAAACAAAAGGATGAACAATAATTTTAAAAAAGATAAAAGTTATCATTAAACTCATACCTATACGGCTATACCAGAAAAGTGGGTATGCATTGAAAAGTGGGTATGCATTGATTTAAATCGATTGCATAGTGGTATGGTACGCACATGTACTTATCGATTTAAATCGACTTTATAAATGTCAATTTATTACATGCATCAAATAAAATTAGAGGGTGTCTGTATTATCTTTTATATGAGCTAGTTTATATCAGCTTATATAACAAAAATAAGTCTACTAAAATGTTTGAATAAGCTCTAGCTTATGAGTTTAAATAACTTTTTAATATTTTTTATGATCTTTTGTCGTAAGTTAGTTCAAACACTTAATTTATCTTGATCTTAAATACTTGTAAAGAGAATTTCTATTTTATTTATTATTATTATTTTTATTATTATTGTTGTTGTTATTATTATTATTATTATTATTATTATTATTATTGTCACACCCTGAAAATACCTGTTATATGGCAGCGGAATGAAATACCTGGGTGTAACGAACATGGCATCTCATACAAGGTTATATTGAACGACCTAAAGTGTCGTTTTGAAAATACATCGTTTGATCATTAAAACATTCAGAGTTTACAAAATAGGTCCCAAAATAATGTTGCAAGTTCATGAAAACTAGTTCAACATGATCAAACGTTACATAAGTGTATGAAAATAAAAAGGTGAGACGCGTCGACTCCGCGACTCCATGTAGGTCCAAAATGCATGCCAACATGAGATGTCTTAATTACCTGAAAATACATTGCTAAAACGGTCAACAATAATGTTGGTGAGAATTCATAGGTTTATAAAATGAATGTTGTACGATAACCATAAGTATAATGTGTAAGACATAAGTCTCATGAAAAATAGTACAATAGCCCTTAAGCTCATGACACCGAAGCTGACTGATGAAAATGCTCCTCCAGAGTGTTTTACCAGGCACTCTAATGATGTTAGACATGAAATGCACCCATTTGACTGTTGGTATAACCAACGCGGATGGAGGCGTCACCCTCAATAGATCTATCCACTCACTCTCGCTTACAGGGAATTAACGGTTCATGATAATAAACAGGGGACTTTAACTTGGTAAATGCGGTAACTTAAGCATTGTACTTGAATTTGATACTTAGGCCCGTATGAAAAATGGTGCAATGTATTCTCCCCCGTGGGATTTGAAATAAATAATGAAATGTAAACGGGGCTATGAAAACTCACCTCAAGTGATGGTACAAAATGTAGTGAATGAGCTGAAATGATGAGGTGAAACTCCTAGCCGCAACCTAAAATGAATGTATGTAATCTAATTTAGATTATGAAATGAATTCATGTATGCACTTGCACTTATAATCTATACCACTCGTATTAATTCAAAACATGTATAATCGTCGAAAATATAATTTATATTGTCGTATTAAGTCATAATGTATTTTACATGTTCATATGGTGTAACGATGTTTTATGATAGTCGTTTGGTGAAATCATGTGAAAATATAAATTTCCGTCGTAAAATATAATACTTGTCAATTTCTGAAAACGGCCAAAGTAGCCTCGGAAAACTAGTTGTAAAATAGTGTATACTGAGAATTAGAAAGCAAACTCAATGTTTCTGGAAAGCTTGTTACATTATCTAAAAGTTCTAACACTGACATTTTTCCCTTATGTGCATAGATTATGAAATAAACAGTAGGGAAGTGAGGTGTTTAGGCCAAAACTGCCATTTCTGGGCAGTTTTTAGGAATGTTTGAAAGGTCATAGTTTACAGGTTATAAGTCCAAATGACAAAAGGCCAACTGATTTGAAAAGTACTCCAGGAGTACTAACTTTTGTTCGTTGGAGTCCCAACTCCAGAACTGAGTCAATTGACGGGAAAATGGCCTCAAACATGAGTGTTTGCAAGTTTTCTGGGCAGACTTAGAATATTTTCGAAGTAAAAGTGCTGTTAGAAATTTTAGTGAACCAATATCTTTGAAAATTCGTAACTAATTCGTTATAAGGCCGTTTCTTGTGTTCTTTATATCCCCGAAATGGTGAGAAAGTGTACTAGCATATTTTTAACATTTTGGTATGTTTTAACAAGGTCTAAGGCTCGTTTTTGATCCATGAAATTCGTGCATCAGCACTATATTTTTCTGAAAAGTATATATAGTTAGTGAAACTCATTTTTGGCATATCTTTTTCGTCGTAAGTCCGTTTTTAGTGATTCAAGCGGCCATGTTTTCGTCTTTGAATGTATTTTCTAGTTCTTGGGTCCAAAATTAGTCAATATCTACTGAGTTTACCACGTTTTGCAAATAAGGACAGTAGCAAAATATATTGTGTTAAAAATAGTTTTTCCTAGTTTATTCTTGTCCAAGTCCATCACCAACAACATCAACTCATCCCTTAATCTACCATGCACCTTCCTAGGGTGCCATGGGTTCCCTAACATTGTTTTTCAATCATTTCTCCATAGGTTCACTTGTTATTCATTTTAAAGATAAAAATGATACAAAATATATGTAGTGGTATAGATTTTTACATGCATGTACCTCTATTGTAAAAATAACATGAACCTTGATAAAATTTTATGAAAAGATGTTGATAAACTTACTTGGATGATTAGGACACTTTTTATGATAAAAACTTAAGTAATCTATAGGTTTATATTACAAAACCTTGTAATAGATTAACACTAATACTTGAAAATATACTTGGTCTTGAAAAACTTGATGATCTTGATCTTTGTTGATGGTGGCCGAGCACTCAAGAGGAAGAACAAGAGAAAGCTTTCTGATTTTGATCTAAATGAATTGCATGTGAATTTTTGTTAGGTAACTTAGGGTATTTATATGGTGATTTATTTGAGTACATGTGTCTCTGGGACACACTAGGACCGGCCACCTAAGGGTGTGTTGGTTGTGTTGTCATTTTTTTGTATACTAATATTTTTACGGGGTACCGTTTAGTGTATAGTTTGAGCGGTTAAGCATTATCGGGTACCGGGTTAATTAGAAATAAATTCTAACGGGACTAAACGGGATATACAAGTTGTAAAAATTATAAAATATAATTTTTGTAAACATTGGGTATTTTGATAGTTATTACTTTGTTGGTACAATTTTTGTTATATATAAGTACAAGTAATGGTTTAATATTTGGTAACTTACCAAAATATATAATATATAGTTTAATAAACCTTAGTGGAAATATAACTAATATATAAATATATTAATGCCCTAGTGGAATTTGTTTGGTGTATTGGTTAAAAACTATAATCATATGTTATTATTTATTTAAAGATAAATAAATAAGTGTGACTTGAAATTATATATTCTACGAGTGGGATAGAATGCAAATAATGTCGTGATGAAATGTAGACTAACCCTAGTCCATGAAATGTATGATGAATGATATCTCATGATAATGTGACTTAACCTGCCCGGTTTCGTCAAATGAAAATCCGTAAACCTAGTTTACGTGAAATGATGAATTGTGAAATGATGAATAGTGATTCGAATAATGATATGAAAATGACCTGAAATTGCGAATTGTGACAATTATTATTATTATTATTATTATTATTATTATTATTATTATTATTATTATTATTATTATTATTATTAATATTAATTTTAAAAACCAAAAAATGAGTAATTTTGTATACCTAAATACCTCTTTTAGTTTCAAATCAAGATTTTTGATTAATTTTCTACTGAGAAACCTTTGACTTATGTTTAAAAAAAGAGATAATTAGATGGTAACTGTATCTAATTGCCACCTTTTATAGTTCTGTGTAACTTATTATTGTTTTGTAGTTTCATGTACTCAATTTTTGTATTCACTTAGTTCCGTGTACCGGATGACCAGTTGCGTGTATTATTTATCATTTTACCTTTTAATTTACACACTCTTATATAACTGTTGAGGGGTATATCCATCAAATAGTACATACAACTCGTCACCTGATACACGGAACTAAGTGAATTCAAAAGTTGAGTACATGGAACTAAAAAAAAAAAAAAATAGTTAAAAAAAAAATGCGACATAGAACTACAAAATGTGACAAGTTAGATACATTTCTTTAACCTCAGCTTGTTTCAAACTTGATAGTCAAACTGAGTAACTCATGAGTAGCTTAAATACAACAAGTTTGGAGATAACATGTTATTTTTTTCATTAAGCTTCTAACATGTTTAACTGCTGAGTGTTAAATATTAGAAATTTTATCCAAAAGTTGAGAATAATATGTTCCACCTCTAAGTTAAGGTACTAAAAGTTTCACTTTATCAAGCTGGTATTAAACTACATTTTGGCTAATGATAATCATTTGATACATTATTTTATTTTATTAAAAACAGAAAAAAAAGAAAAAGAAAAAAACTTTGAAGTAATTAAAAAAAAAAATCTAAATATTATTCACTCCATCCCAATATTATTGTTCACACTCACAGTTTTATTTTACGTTGTCCAAAATTAATTACTCACTATTAAAGATAGATAGGAAAATTTGGTCGCGATTACTATATTACTCTTAATTAAAATTGTTATTGCAAATTTTTAATAAAGCAGTAATTAATTAGTTAAAGTTAAAATCTTTTTTATATAATAAAACAAAACCCCAAGAGGGACTTTTTTATTTTGAAAAACTCAACCTTCCCTTATTAAGTAATATTTTAATTATTATTTTAATTATAATTTTTGATTATTAAAGATAATCATTTAAAAAGTGTAATCCTATCGTTAGTTGCATCTTATCTTTATCTTTTGTGTTTATCTTCTACTTATGTAGTATATCAACAAAACAAATTTATTATAATTTTTTATTATTAAAGATAATCATTTAAAAAGTTTAATCATATCGTTAGTTGCATCTTATCTTTATCTTTTATGTTTATCTTCTACTTATGTAGTATATCAACAAAACAAATTTAAAGATTAAATTACTTGTTTTTTAATAAATAAAAATATATCATTCAAAAAAATTTTTTAAAAGAAAAACCCGCGCGTGCGCGGGTATTATAACTAGTTATCATATAAAAAGTAAATGGAAGAAAAAACGGTAATTATATTTTTCTTAGTCGTTTAATAAAATCGGAACGGAGGGGGGGTATTTACTTGTTATAACAACCGGTTTTATAATTTATACTACTAATACTTTAGTATTTAATTTTGTAAAATAGTTTAGTCTATAATAATAATCTGTCGGTCCATCACATTCATTTTTCACAAACCAGTTTTCCTTCTTCCATGGATCCACCAACTTCTTGGGACTCTTTACGAAAACAGGTTTCTTTTCTTTTATATCCCTTTTTTACTTATATATTTCTATTTTTATTTGTTAATTTTCAGTTTAAACAAATGGGTATTTCATATTTGTTGTATCATTAATTTATATAATCTTTACTTTAAAAAGATGCTCAATTTGTATAAAGTTTGGTTTTTTATTGGTTAATTTGCTGTTTTAATATGTGGGTGTTTGTTGTATTATTTATTTATACAGTCTTTACAATAAAAAATGGTGAAATTGTGATTGAAGCCAAGTTTTTTTTATGGGGTTTTTGAATTATTGGATTTGTTAGGATCTAGATTGAAATTGAGCTAATTGGAAGTTAAAATTGTGAATGGGACACAAAGGCTCTTGATGATCAAGTTTTTGGAAAATTTATGGTTATTTAAGAATTGACATGTAAATTGACCCGAAATAATCATTAATCAGATAACTGGTACGAGTATTGCTGCAGTTACTTCTAAGCTGATTATTTGACATCGGTAAACGGTAACCGGAGAAAGGGGATTCGTGTTTAGGTTACCCGGGGAAGTCGAGCCGTTTTGGCTCTGATGTACGCTGCCATCTCTGGACTTTTCCTTGGCCATACCAAGATTTTCTCCGAACGAGGTTTGAACCATGGTCTCTTATGAGACTTTGAGTACACCTTACCACTAGGCCACCTTGGAGATGGTTTGATTATTTGACCTCAGAATAAGCAAATAAGCATAGTTAGTATCACTCTACGTCTCTACCCAAACAAAAACAGCTCACTCTTTGCGACTTTAAAACACAATAATCAGATAGTAACCTATAAAGTGCAATGCCAAACACCCCCTAGGATCAACGATATCGGTTAGTTGTAATGTCGATATGGGAAACCAAGTAATTCTAGATTGCGAAATTGCCAATACACTTTAGGAAATTTTCATGGAAGCAGGGATTATGAACCTGTTGATATTTTGGGGCCGGTGCTTGTACGTGTGTTTTTAAAGTGATTATTAGTCTATTACCATTCTTGTCTGACTATCCATATGTGAATAATTTGACCCTAAATGATCGAAACCAAATCCCATTTAACCATAAAAATATACAATCTAAAGTTATAGATCTAATAGCAATATCTGTAACAAGTCATTGGGATGTGGAGTCTGAGTTGATGTATCTTTGTCTATAGGCAAGGAATCTTGAAGCTCAGCTAAATGATGAAATGCATATATATCGTAGATTAGTTTCAACAAAAGTCGATGGTGACGAAAATGATCTTGGATCACGTATAGAACAACTGCTTAAACAGCTACATCATGTAATTTCACAAATGCAAGCATTGGTGTCATCCGGTGGATCAGGAATATTTTCCCATACATTGAATCGTTTTCAAGAAATTCATCGTGATCTTAGTCAGGTAACTTTATTTTTGTTTTGATGCTTAATCATATAATTGGCTCAATATTGACGTACATACGTAATTAGCATTAAATTTCATCTGTATAACATAAATTATCGTTTTTATTTTTCTGTATGAGCTTTGTTGAAACTTTTTGCCATATCATATACGTCGTAAAGGAATTTAAAGCGCCTGAACTTCATTAGTTATTTTTGCTAGCAATTGATGTATTGTTAAAAGGTTTGATGTGTATTACTATTGTATTAACTATGAATCATTCTAGTATTAGATTCTATAAACTTTTATGACCCATATTTGATTCACTATGAACAATATTTGCATGCAGATGTTCATTTTTATATTTATATTATTGCAGGAGTTTAATCGGCTTCGATCTAGTCTTAAAGCAAACAAAGAACATGCATCACTACTTGACGATTTCAGGGAGTTTGACAGAACAAGATTAGATCTTGAAGAGGGTGGTGCATCTCAAGAGCAGTCTCTCCTTAAGGAGCGTGCTACTCTCATGAGAACCACGGGCCAGGTGTGTATAACTGGATCCATTCCTTGATTTTAATATCCATATAAAATGTTTACAAGATGAGAGTATTCAAGTCTGCAAGATTCTTTTCTTAACCAAGCGTCATCTTAAATGGGCATTTGCGACGATGAATCTTGAGTCATGAAATATAAGTTTTAAGTCTTTAAGAACTAAGAAGTTCTCCACATTAAAGATTTGGATGTGGGTCCCAATTACTTCTTGTTTTTAAAAGTAAAGATAGTATCCTCAAAATGAACAAGTCGGTGAGATATTAGGAAGTCAGTGAATGGCTAATTGTGTAATATGAATTTGCAGATGGATGGTGTACTATCACAAGCACAAGAAACACTAGGTACACTCATGTTTCAACGTTCAACGTTTGGCGGCATCAATTCAAAGCTTACCAATGTTAGCAGTCGTCTCCCAACTGTAAGTATACTGTTTTGGAGCTTTTTACTCAAGTCTAAAACTAAAAAAACCTTGGTTTCAGTATATAGACTAATTTTTAATGGTAATGTAGTAGGCGGCCACTCAACTATTTAACCTCTTTTATTAGTCCCGCCCAACTATTTAAACTACTTTATAGTCAATTTGGTATAAATGGGTGGTCTTAAGAACACTCGGTACCCCAAGTTATAGGGCGCATTATAGCACTATAACGTGGCCCTATGGCACGAGACCATACCAGCAGGGGCGGAGCCAGAAATTTTTTGTCGAGGGGGCACACTTTGATAAATTTTAGAAACTACACTATAAATTGGTACTTAGGGGGGCAAATTACGAAAAAAGCCAAATATTTTTAAAATTTTACATTACAATTTTTTTCGCTAGGGGGGCACCTGCCCCTTGTGCCCCCCTTTTATCTCCGCCCATGCATACCAGACCCCAAGTTATAGGGTACCAGACAAGCCATAGGGCTGTTATCCTTTCTTTATTAGTTTATTATTTTTGTGTTTGTGTTTTGGGTTATATATCCATGTATAATGATTTAATCAATATTGAAATTAAGAGCATATGTATACATTGGTTATGCAGGTGAATAGCATTCTCATGGCGATAAAGAAGAAGAAATCAATGGACACAATCATTCTTTCCTTAGTTGCTTCCGTTTGCACGTTTCTAATCTTGATTTATTGGTTGACGAAATAGAAAGGTATCCTTGGGAATTTGGTGGTTGTTTATATAATTCAACTACATAAATAGTTATATAGGTATAAGGTACAAGTAATGTGTATGGCCATTTTTTTGGGGACTCTGGTGTGTCGTAAATGTAATGAGTTGACATTTTGTATCGCACTTGCATGTTAAATGTCTCCAAACAGCTACTAGTTCTAATGTTGCATCGCGCTTATATGTTACGGTACACAAAATATATTAGGTTGTTTGTTTACATTTTTATTGAGTCATCTTTAAATAAGAGATGAGTTAATGTAGATACAGTAACTATATATGAATGATTTCACTTTTAACGATCTTTACTACACAGTATTGCACAAGTAGTAGTAAACTTGTAAAATCATCCAATGTTTTTTGATCAAGGACAACCAATAACAAATCATTTAATTTGAAAAGTCAATAATTATTTTTATCACTTTGTATCTAATGTTTTTGCACACATATACACACACATGGACAACCTAGACTAAAAAGGACCGGGTGCACAATTTTTTTTAAAACCATAATACTAGACACAAGTTAAGAGAACGGGTGTCTTTAGACAAAATCGAGGTTTTTTAGAAAAATTAACATTGCGGAGCAAAATATCATCAGTGTCTCGTGATACTGAAAGACCCCTAGTTCCGTCCCTAGGCTCACACACACTTGTTTGTATAGGTGATGTTAGAATATAAAATACATATGAATCAAATAAACGCAGCGGAACAACATCACCCACACGGATCTCATATAGCCATATGATCAATAAACATAAACACAACAATGTTATACCTTTGTAGCGTGATCGGTAGCAACGAATGGAGACCTTCACCAACGTTAGTAATTCACCAACAATACCCAAGTGACCAAAGTAGATCACCTCTATGTGTTAGTCCACACTACACCTCACCGTATACCCCTTGGATGCTAGTCCTT
>LBNU01021137.1:14611-46562 GCA_014162995.1 Artemisia annua
AACATTTTTCGATCTCATTCAGGAAGCAAATAAAATCACAACAAACAAATAAAAAACACACAAAGCTGGTTGCCATCCCAAAGAAGCGCTTTTCTTTATTAACGAGTCTTGTAGCTAGACTACAAGGTCCTTCTATTCTATCCTAGCTTCATCATATAAGAGTTAATGTCTTCCTCATTGATCATTTTTTTATTCTTCTTGATAATTCTTGACTCGCTTGTATATTCACGGTGAATTCTTATCCTCGTCATCACCAAACCACAACGGCCTCCGTTTTAGAGGAGCTCATTACAGTAAAAGGTCATACCATCGAAGATTTAAGTTTTTCCAGGAAATAGCGCTTAAACGAGAATTATATATATAGGAACCTTGTCTCCTTCCAGAAAATTCCTTGGGTTTCATTAACCGTTGGTCATGCCATCTTTTTGCCCTTCTTTGTATTGTAATTGGAAGAATTCATAAGCCTCCAATCTCAATTCATCGAGCCTCTTGGAGCTGTACGTTTTTAGGGGTCGGTTTGAGTCCTAAGTCGTATGTTTTTGGTTTGGATTTCACCCAAAGTCGTTTCTTTTCTCATTTTAGGTACTTTTGAAGGGAAAATCACAAAAGAAGCATTTTCGGGCGTTTTCGGAGTGAAAAAGTGCGGAAAACAACAAAATCTCAAAAGACCCTAAAGATCACAGAAGGTGACGCCGTCACACTCTACTAAGTGACGACGTCAGGAACAAGTGAAGTCCAGAAGTGGAAAATACTCGTGACGGGCCAGAGAGTTTGTAGTGCAAAATGGTGACGCCGTCAACTAAGGCCGTCAGATCTGGAACAAGGAAACATGACCACGTCAAGGAAGGCCGTCACAAAACCTTAATCGCCGAGCTGACGACGTCACCTATTGGGCTGACGCCGTCAGCCCGCGTTTTCTATATATATATAACGTTTTTTTCTTATTTTAAGACGAATTTTAGAGGAATTTTGGAGTGGAGAACTTTAGGGTTAAACCCTAGTACGTGTATTACAGACCTTAGAGGGTATCCTAACCCCTCTAACTTGCATGTTTAATCCAAGATAAGTCTTTATCATACAATATGTCTATGTGTTGTGTGATATATGCTTGTGCTTGTCTTTCTTTCAACATGCTAGGCTAATTTACTTTGTGTTTGCTTAGATCTAATGAAACCTAACTATTGATTATCTTGTGATGTGTATGTTGTGATTGTGTTTGGGTGAATGTTTCATCTACGTTAGACTAGAGAAAACTGGCTAATCTCCTATACGGTAACTAGCTTGAACGTCTTTAGAAACGTGAATCGTATGTGCGTTATCGATTTTAAGGTAGTATTTCATGCATAGGTTGCTATCGGTGAGCTCATGATAGGATGCTTGATGTATCGTCATAGAGTGAGGTAGGAACTTATAGAGTTAGGGA
The DNA here is from genome assembly GCA_014162995.1 of Artemisia annua. NCBI lineage: Eukaryota > Viridiplantae > Streptophyta > Magnoliopsida > Asterales > Asteraceae > Artemisia > Artemisia annua. Next base: position 16,035 of record LBNU01021137.1, read on the forward strand.
ATTGAACGCACTCCCTATGACTTGTTAGGAATACACCCGTCATCCACGCAAACACAACATACTAATTACATGGTAAAAGATAGTTAGGGAGTAATGAAATCTAAGTAAACACTACTCTCCCACCATTGTTTGTCCCAAAACTAAAAATACAAAAATATAAGTAGTTTAGAAGTAGATAACTTGGGTTAGTTGACTAGCAACTAATTCCGCCCTCTCCTCCAAAACCAGAGATTTTACTGCTTTCATAAAACATAAAAATACAAAAAGAATCTTCTTCCACCCTTAGACCTAGATTAGAGTACCTTTTAGCCTAACGAACACTATTCCCTGCGAGAGAACGATCAATCCCCCGGTACTTGCCACTACACTATACTACATCGGTCAAGTACACTGCCTGGTGGGCATTGCAAGCTTCTCGAGATCCCTCGAGAGGTAAAACGTAGTGCGTGTTGCAATCCACGCGCATCAAGTTTTTGGCGCCGCTGCCGGGGAATAGTTATTGTTTAGGTTAATTTTTATTCTTAGATAGGTCTACTCACTAGATTCTTTTCTAGTGAGATTTTATTTTATTTTTCTAGGATCCCTTTTGTCTATCTTTTTCTTTGTGCTTGTGTTCGTAACCATTACCATTCGCCATCATGGAAGGTGGTAATATCCTTGATCCCAACAACCCAATTCAACTAAACCCACCTCCTAGAGCCCGCACCTTAGGAGAGTACTCCCGACCTAGCCACCAAGGCTATCGAAACACCATTGAGCTCAACCAAGGAGCCAATGTGACACCCTTGAGGAAAATAATAGGATTCTATAAAGAGTGTCTAGAGTTAGGTCCGGAGTACACAACCGGACAAGAAGTCACGTAACGAGGCAAGGCCTCGAGTCTAGCTACAAGACTCATTAATAAAGAAAAGCGCTTCTTGGGAGGCAACCCATGTTTTGTGTGTCTTTGTGTGTATTTGTTTCCGTATGTAAATTATATTTCTTGTTATTGATTCATGCTTCAAACTAAATTGTGAAAATGCTTTATTTTGTTTTTAACTTCGTCTTAATCACATATAAAGGTATTTTGCAAAAGCTAAGTGTAAGAGACATCCAAATCGGTTAATATAGAACGAATGAACATGAATCATAACAACGAAATTAGTTTACATATTCGTAATTGTTAGAGTCAAATGCTTGTATCGAGTCATAATGATTTTTTCTGCAGAATTCCCAGGAATTGAGACAAAGGTTTTCCAAGAAATTTTCCGGAAACTCAACTTAAACTTTCTGTCAGAACACTCTGACGGCGTCAGGAGTTAATACCTGACGACGTCAGGTGCAAAAATCTGGAATTTATTTGTTGATTAAAGTTTACTAACGGAACTTGTATGTTTGTTAAAATCTCTCTTATGAATTCCAGGAAATCTGTAGAAAAATCATTCCACAAGCATTATATCTTACTTGCTTTCTAGGTATACGTCTATATATATATGAATAATGCCGCCGATTTTACGCAAGGTTTCTTGTAGTGTTTCCATGCTAACAGGTTATTTAGGACAAGAAGATGATGCATATACTGGAAGGGAAGCTTTGATAGTTCGTCTTCTTGGAGGAGGATCTAACCGTGTTACTTCACTTGCATAAAGAACGAATCAGGGGAGTATCCGATTTCATTCTTTTAACCTTTTATCTTTTCCATTCCTTATTTTCGAACATTGGGGACAATGTTCAACTTAAGTGTAAGGGGGGTAAATAAGGGTAGATTAATGAAACCTCATCAATATTGCTTGATTTTTGCTTGTTTAAGAGTAGTGTGTAATAAAACCAAAAGAAACACTTGTTAGAGTAATTTTAGAGCAAATTTAAAATTTTTTACATTAATTAGGAGGGAAACTTTAGTCCTAATAAGCGTCTCATGGATAGGAGAATTTATGACTAGCACAAAAAACCGTACCACCAAAAATTTTCCACCCAAATATGTGAGGTTCACCCCTAGAATTGGTAGGAAGAGAAGCACTCAACTTTAGTGCCCATGTGTGTACCGGTAATACTTAGATTCTAGAACTTGCGTTAGTGACCATTCCGAGTCCACAAGTGAGACTACATTCGTGTAGATTAGGATTAACTACATGATAAGAGGCATTAGGATAACCCTTGTTTTAAACCTGTATTATAATTACATTGGCTACATTGGTCAAGTAATTCTCCCACACCTTTGCGATGTACCCATCTTTGGTACACGATACCCCTAGTACACCCCTCAGAGCCTATCCCTTTCGTTTCTAACTTTAAGCATCATACTTAAAGGAAGAATTTGTTTACAATCCACCCCAAATGTGCAACCAAATCGCCTTAGCCTACCTTGTATGCACTCACCTTTAGTGCATTATTGTTATTTGTTAAACCCTTGTCAATTATCTAATTAGTTACGTTGTTGCTAAGTCGAGTCATATCTTGTACATATTGTTTTGGGATGATTGGGACTCATGGGTAAAGTACTAGTGTTATGGAGTAATGGGGAAGAACATCATTTATTACCCCCATATGTGCTAAACGTTTTCAAAAGTACTCCAAGTGTTTTAATTATTTCAATTCGAGTCGTAGAATAGTAAATGTAAAGTATGTAAAAGTTCAAGTGTAAGGGGAAAGCTTAATCCCCATTGATGTATTATTTTGGATGGTAGGGTAAAAAGGTATGCAAAAAAAAAAAAAAAAAAAAAAAAAAAAAATTAGAAAAAGAAAAAAAAAAAAAAAACATACGGACTACCATCCACACCTATCTTTTATTTCTTAGTTTTGTTTTGTTTTGTTTTTGATAGTTTAAGATTGAGTCTAGTCTTGGCTTGGCAACGCCACTTGTATATGTAACTAAATAAGATGATTGACTAGCCACCAGTAAACTATCCCTTATCCAACCAAACCGTGTTTTTCCATATCCCTAAACCTCCCGTTATAACCCTTTTGTAAAGCCCTCTTTGATAGTTATCCTAGGTGCTTACGCCTTAGTGGAGAAGGTTTTGATCCTCTCTCAAGCCTATGGTAATCTATTTATTATGACAGGTAGTGAGTGATATTGTCCATTTCCTTTACATTATATCTACATATTATCAACCGAGAGATGTGAGTATCCAAACACTACATGAGAGGTGCTAGTATATTTTGTCCGTGCTTATTTTGAGTAAAGCGGAACGACTAAATCTTGTAATTACTTTTAAGTTTGCATTAAATGACCTCTAACTTGTTTTTTAATTGGGAATAAAAGCGCATTTGCTTGAGGACAAGCAAATCTCAAGTGTAAGGGTATTTGATGAGACGAAAAATGTTACGTTTTTAGGGGTCGGTTTGAGTCCTAATTCGTATGTTTTTGGTTTGGATTTCACCCAAAGTCGTTTCTTTTCTCATTTTAGGTACTTTTGAAGGGAAAATCACAAAAGAAGCATTTTCGGGCGTTTTCGGAGTGAAAAAGTGCGGAAAACAACAAAAACTCAAAAGACCTTGAAGATTACAGAAGGTGACGCCGTCACACTCTACAAGGTGACGCCGTCAGGAACAAGTGAAGTCCAGAATTGGAAAAATACTCGTGACGGGCCAGAGAGTTCGTAGTGCAAATTGGTGACGCCGTCAACCAAGGCCGTCAGATCTGGAACCAGCAATTATGACCACGTCAAGGAAGGCCGTCTGAAAACCCTAATCGCCGAGCTGACGACGTCACCTATTGGGTTGACGCCGTCAGCCCGCGTTTTCTATATATATAGAACGATTTTTCTTTACTTTATATAACTTTGGAGAACTAGAGTCGAATTTTGGTGTGAAGAACTTTAGGGTTAAACCCTAGTTCGTGTATTAGTGACCTTAGAGGGTATCCTAACCCCTCTAACTTGCATGTTTAATCCAAGATAAGTCTTTATTCATACAATATGTCTATGTGTTGTGTGATTTATGCTTGTGCTTGTCTTTCTTTTAACATGCTAGGCTAATTTACTTTGTGTTTGCTTAGATCTAATGAAACCTAACTATTGATTATCATGTGATGTGTAAGTTGTGATTGTATTTGGGTGAATGTTTCATCTACGTTAGACTAGAGAAAACTGGCTAATCTCCTATATGGTAACAAGCTTGAACGTCTTTAGAAACATGAATCGTATGTGCGTTATCGATTTTAAGGTAGTATTTCATGCATAGGTTGCTATCGGTGAGCTCATGATAGGATGCTTGACGTATCGTCATAGAGTGAGGTAGGAACTTATAGAGTTAGGGAATTGAACGCACTCCCTACGACTTGTTAGGAATACACCCGTCATCCACGCAAACTCAACATACTAATTACATGGTAAAAGATAGTTAGGGAGTAATGAAATCTAAGTAAACACTATTCTCCACCACTGATTTTCCCAAAACCAAAAAAACAAAAATATAAGTAGATTAGAAGTAGATAACTTGGGTTAGTTGATTAGCAACTAATTCCGCCCTATCCTCCAAAACCAGAGATTTTACTGCTTTCATAAAACATAAAAATACAAAAAGAATCTTCCTCCACCCTTAGACCTAGATTAGAGTAGCTTTTAGCCTAACGAACACTATTCCCTGCGAGAGAACGATCAATCCCCCGGTACTTGCCACTACACTATACTACATCGGTCAGGTACACTGCCTGGTGGGGATTGCAAGCTTCTCGAGATCCCTCGAGAGGTAAAATGTAGTGAGTGTTGCAGTCCCGCACGCATCATAAACATAAAACTAAGCATATATCATAGCAAAGGACATGAAAGAATAACATACCTTGTGGTCTTCAATAAGCTTCTTCATATTCTTCAAGATGTTTTGTAGACTTTATAAAAGTCTACGATGAGAGAATATCAAAGCTTCCTTGAAGAGAGTTGATCTAGCTATTTGGTCCCCATTGCCTCTTTGGTCCAAAGTTGTTTGGTCCAAACATGTTTAACATTTGGCTAGGATGCATGTATGGTGGTAATATTCACCAAGGATTGTAACTTGGTTGATAATTCCATGTTATTTTAGTTTTGTCTATTTTGGTTTCTTCTAGGTTGAGGTGTTTTAGATCGATGATGAGAATTATTTGGTTTTCTTGGTGGTGGAGTTTTAGATCTTAATTTAGGTTTAGAAGATCTTACTTTGGTCTTTAAGGATGGTTTATAAAAAGTTTTTACGTCTTCATCACTAGCAAGAGGTATTTTTCTATAATTTATGAGTATATATTTAGGATTTGATTCTAAAGGTTTTAGTTTACTAGGTTTACTTTCAAACTTATCATTTTTTGTTTCACTAGTTGAAGCTTCGGTTGGGTTAAATCCTAAATCGGTTTTATCTCCGGATGCTCTTTGAACACTTATTATTTTCTTAAGTGAATGACTACTATTTTCAAATTTATCAAAGTTTGCAAATTTCTTCCTTAGGTTTTTCGTTTTCATTTTTGAGGTTTTGACATGATTTACATTCTTCAAAAATTTCTTTACCTTTTTCTAAATGGTGTATTTTTGTTTTTAATTCAAGTACTTCATTTTCTAGTTGGTTATTTATGTGTTTTAGTGATTTACTTTTAATCATTACTTTTTAACTTAATTTGCATAATCTATTATATTCACTATCTAGGTCTTTTTCATCTAATGATAAATTTTCATCACTAAAGTATTCGGTTTCGGAATGTACATCACTAGATGTCTTAGCCATGAGAAATCTCTCCTCCTTTGTGGTTTCTTTCTCATCTCCAAAGCTATCACTCCAAGCTCCTCCAATGAACGCCTTTTAATTTTGATCTCTTGACATTATTGGACACTTTCCGATGAGATGATTTGGATCACCACATTTGAAACACTTCCTTTCACTCTTGCCATTTTTGTCATCTTTATTTCTTTGGGATGCTTTCCTTTCATCATGCGGTTGTCTAACGAATCTTCCTCGCCTTTTGAAGAATTTCTTGAAGTCTCTTTCGGAGGTTGAGCTTTTATCGTCACTAGATTCCTTCCTAGCTTTCAAAGCAATACATTTGCTTTGCTCTCTTTTTTCTTTAACCATTTTGGAGTCCTTCTTTATTATCACCTCGTATACTTTCAAGTTGCCAATTAATTCGTCAAGTTGTAGAGTTGACAAATTCTTTGATTCCTCAATAGCCATAACTTTAGCTCGCCATTTTGGATGAAGAGCCCTAAGAAATTTCCTAACAAAATTCTTACTAGAAAAATTTTCATCACGTGCTTTTAAACTTGTGATGATAGTGTTAAACCTAGCAAAAGCATTATCAATTGATTCCTCTACAGGAATCGTAAATTGCTCATATTGTTGCACAAGTAGATCTATTTTGTTATCTTTGACTTGACTATTACCTTGGTAAGTTATTAGTAAAGAGTTCCAAATTTCTTTTGTGGTTTCACACATAAAGATTCTTTCGTATTCTTTACGTGGTAACACATTATAAATAACCATTTTTGCTTCATTATTTTTAGCAAGTTTTCGTTTTAAATCATCATTTTATTTTTCAAAAGGTACTAGTTCATCTTTCTTTGTTTCGGGACTATTTTGAATAGGCAAAAAATCACCATTAGTAATAACATGCCAAAGATCTAGATCCTTTGATTTCACATAAGTTTCGAATCTATTTTTCCAATAGAGAAATCCATCACTTTTAAATAGTGGTGGTCTTTCATAGATTGCCCTTCTAAGTATTTTTTAGATTCCATAGATCGTTACAAGTTCTAAAATACAATATATTTTAAAAATCTTGTTTGACGTGGCTCCTGATACCAATTGTGGAAAACTAGAAGGGGGGGATGAATAGTTTTACGTCTTTTTAATTTATTATGAAAAACTTTGTTTACTTTTTAAAACTTAGATTCAATCTTATGTAAATTCAACACTTGGTCAATATGAGCAAATATATGTAAATAAGAATTAACAATGCAAGTAAAGTAATGTAATGAAAGATAAGGATGGAAAGATCAAACCAAGACACGGAGGATTTATAGTGGTTCTGCTACGAAGCACCTCTTCGCCCTACCTCACGCCCCGAGTACCACACTAGAGTTTTCTTCACTATGTCAATAAACTCCCTTATGGCGGAAAAAACCTTACACACCTTGGCTTACACCTATTAACGACACTAAGCTAAATGTCGAGTTCTAATCCTAGCTAGAACTAATCTAACAACTTCACACCTTCTTCACGATGTCTTCACAACTTCTTCACGCCTTCTTCACGACTTCTTCACACCTTCTACTCACTCCAATATCTTCACAACTATTCACAACTTCTACACTACTTCTTTACACCACAACTACTTACACTACGATCTACTTAAGCACACAACAATTTACAAATTATCTATCACTACTACAAGATGATATTAATTACACTACAATACTTCTTCTATAGATGTTGAAGGAGTATTCTTCTTTTGCACTTGAGTGGTTGAAGCTTTGGATCACTTGGAAACAAAAGCTTATGATTATATGATCAAAGGTTTTAAGAGAATAGAAAAGAAAATTTAGATCAGAAAGTTTAAGGTGCAAAAGGTGAGGAAAAAATCCAGGAATGATCTAGTATTTATAGGCAAAGCTGGGGAAAGCAGGAGCGTGGCCGGTCCCCTTAATTAAGGGGCCGGTCCCCTTAATAATTAAGGGGGCCGCCTTATTAATTAAGGGAGGCCGCCCAACATATCCGTTGCCCAGCTTTGTCTTTTTGTGGGAAAGGTTTTTCTTGAACATTTTTGGCATTTTTGGTTAAAAATTTGAATTCAAATATTTATAATAGATTTAATAAATTTATTTAATATCAAAAATGATTTTCTAAAATATATAAAATGTTTGTGATATTTTATAAAAATCTAGTAATTAAGAAAATATTCCTTTGATCATATAATGCATTAGACACTTTGTTTATTCATACCTTAAGTGATTAGGTTGTTGAAATGAATATTTACGACTAAATATTTGTTTACATCATAATTTTTGATTTGATTGAGTTTAAATTTTGTGATTATCAAAATGTAGAGATATCGAAAAATATTAATAACGTTTTTAAGCATTATTTACATCAACATCTTTATAAAATGCAGATGTGTCACCGTTATATATTGATTTGGGAGATTGTTGCTGGAGATGTGAATATTGCAATGCGGCATTTTGGTATGAAGAACGGTTGAAAAGAGCTCCTAAGAACACAGTGAGGTCCAGTTGATGCTGTGGAGGAGGGCAAGTATACCTTCGAGGAGAATTAGATCCTCCTTACTATGTGAAAGAGCTCTTTAAAGATAAGCACTTTTTAGACCACGTTCGCGCATATAACCAGATGTTTAGTATGACATCGTTTTTGGAAAAAATTTATGAATCAATAAATGATGGAAGAGGACCATATGTATTCAAGATTTCAGGTTAAATTTATCATTGGATTGGAATATTGTGTCCAGAAGATAACAAAGATCCAAAGTTCTTACAACTTTACATTTATGATACTCAGAATGAAGTCACTAATAGAATGAACGCCTTTGGTGGTCATGATAAAAGTAATTTGAGCCCTTAGATTGTGCAAACTCTAATACAAATTTTAGATGAGCACAATGAGTTGGTTCAGATATTCAAAATAGCTCGACACAAATACAATGAAGCAAATGTACCTGAATTCAAAGTTCAGCTGTATAATGTCGTCGGTGCACAACAATATCAGCTACCTTCTACTGGAACACTTGGAGCAATAGTATTTGAGACCAGGCCAAACACTAGAACCGACTACGACGTCATAATAGAATATAGAGACAGGGGTCCTCAAAGAATCAACAAGCTTCATAGCTCATACATGTCTCTCCAATTTCCTCTTCTATTTGTATATGGCCAACCAGGCTATAATACAAAACTGACGCTATAGGATGTTAATCCAAACAAGAAAAGGAAGAAATTATCTATGAATTCATACTACACGTACCGGCTACATGAACGTTTTGACGAGTATGGCCTGTTGTTTAGAAGCGGAAGATTATTCCAGCAATATGCAGTGTATGTGTACTGTACACTGGAACAAGACCGACTTGATTTTATCAGAGCAAAACAAAACACTATCCGAAGTGAATGTTTGTTTGGCATTTGTGATGCAATCTCAAGAGGTGGCCACGTTGGAGCTGATATAGGAAAAAAGATAATTCTTCCATCAAGCTTTACTGGAGGTCCAAGATACATGTATAGTCACTATCTTGATGCCATTTGTCGCGTCCTTGGAAATCCGCAGTTCTTCATTACATTCACATGTAATGTTAACTGGCCGAAAATTAAGAGAAAATTGAAAGACTATCCGCATCTTACTCCATCAGACAGGGCTGATGTAGTAGACCGTGTGTTCGAGCAGAAAGTCGAAGATTTTGTAGAGATACTAAAAGAAGGGAGGATCTTTGGTCGCTGCACTGGAGGTAACACCATACTTTAACCAACAAATTTTTTTTACCTATATCTTTGTTTACTTTCAGTTCTACAATAAAGTATAGAATATATAATCTAATAAAAAACTAATATTTATTTTTCTTTTATCAGTTCTTTACACCATCGAATTCCAAAAACGTGGCCTTCCGCACTACCATACATTATTATGGATAGATTCAAAAGACAAGATACAAAGGCCTGAGGACATTGACAAATTTATTTTGGCAGAGTTACCTCATAAGGCATCCGACCCCGAAGCTTACAGGGTTGTAGCTGATATGATGATGCATGGTCCTTGCGGAAGTGCTAAACCAAACGCACCATGTATGCAGGAAGGTTCATGCAAAAAGAATTTTCCAAAAAAATACAACGAAGACACTTATTTTCATAAAGATGGGCACATACATTATCGTAGAAGAAAAATGGCAGATTATGTGCAAAGGGAGAGTTACCGCTAGACAACAGCTACGTCGTGCCTTACAACCGACTCCTCTGTCTCATATTTCATGCCCATATAAATGTTGAATACTGTGGTTGGAGCATGTTGATAAAATATTTATTCAAATATATCTCAAAAGGTACAGACAGAATTGCTGCACGGATTGCAAGGCCAATTGGTGATCTGGCAACATCATCGTCTGTTCCTAAATTATAGATCGATGAGATTCAGAACTTTATTGATCGATGGGCGCTTTATATGTCCACACGAGGCATTTTGGAGAATATTCAATTTCCTTATACATCATAGGGAACTAGCTGTTCAGATTCTTGCAGTCTATATCAAAGACATGCAGACAGTCACTTTTCAAGACAAAGAACCGTTAGGATCTGTGCTGTCAGATGATAGCAGAAAACTGACGACGCTCATAGAATGGTTTACATATAATAGACTATATGAAGATGGAAGACACCTAACATACTTGGATTTCCCCTCCCAATATGTTTGGTATGAAAGTTCAAAACAATGGACGCGTCGAAAACGAAAAACAATGTTCTCCATTGGTCGATTAGTCTATGTCCACCCAGCAGCAGGTGAGCTCTTTTATATTCGAATGTTACTCGGTCATAAAAAAGGTTGTAGATCACTTACAGAAGTGCGAACTATTAATAGACGAGTACTTCCTACATATCATGAAGCCTGCGAAGCTTTGGGCCTACTCGAGGATGATAAAGAATGGGACATAGCACTAGAAGAGGCAGCATTTACCGCAACTTCTTCAGAACTTCGTACACTATTTGCATATATTCTAGTCTATTGTGATGTTAACCCTATTCAACTTTGGGAAAAACACTGGAAGCGTATGGGAGACGACATACCAAGAAGAGCTTCAGAAATTGTTCACATTTGAGACTTGTAGGTCAATGATGAAGAAAAAAAAGGCTATATTATGTTTGAAATTGAAATTATCTTAAACAGCTGTTCAAAGTCGGTCGAAGAATATGGGTTAACATTACCTCCGCAGCATCTGTTAGATGAACTCCAAAACAGATTACTAATGAAAGAGAAGAATTACAATAGACGGATTTAAAAGAACAAGCAGAAGCTGGTGTTGTATAACTAAATAATGAAAAGCAAAATACTTACAACCTTATAGTGAATGAATGTCACAACAACAAACAGCAGCTGATATTTGTTTACGGACATGGTGGAACAGGAAAAACTTTCCTATGGAAGACGATCATCAACAAACTACGTTCGGAAGGTAGGATCGTGCTAGCTGTCGCATCTTCGGGCATCGCATCTTTGCTCTTACCATCGGGCCGTACAGCACATTTGCGTTTCAAATTGCCGCCTGAATTAACTGATGAGTCCATGTGCAACATAAAAAAAAATTCTCTTACGGGCAAATTGCTAAAACAAACTGAGCTTATAGTATGGGATGAGACACCAATGAATGACCGACGCTGTTTTGAAACACTGGATAGGAGTCTCAGAGATATTTTGAACAACTCGAGTAAGCCATTTGGTGGAAAAACAGTGATGTTAGGTGGTGATTTTAGGCAAACATTGCCAGTAATAAAGAAAGCATCAAAATCCCAACTAATTGGTGCATCAATAGCTAATTCATATTTATGGTCACATTTCAAGGTCTACAAGTTAAACATGCGTTTGTTGCATAAAAACTTAAACAAACATGGAAGAGACATTATACGTGACTTCTCTTCAAGGTTGGTGAACATAGGAGACGGCCAGATTGGCGAACCTGATAAAATGGAACCGAATGATGCTGCATGGGTCGCAATTCCACCACAATATCAGATTCAAGATGATGATGACAACGGCATTGACAACCTTATTGACTTTATCTACGATGAATCTACCCTAAAAGAACCAACAGCAGACGAACATCAAAAGGCAATTGTCTGTCCAAAAAACAAAACTATTGATACTATAAATGAGAAAGTGTTGTCTATGTTGCCAGGAAACGCTACAACATACATAAGTTCAAATGAAGCAATTCCTATTGGAAAAGATAGTGCTGCAACAGAAATGCTCTATCCACCAGAATATCTAAACACCTTTAGATTCCCAAGTTTGCCTCCAAATAAACTTCAGCTAAAAATTTGGGCACTAAATTGCTCCGAAATGTTAACATAGGAGGTGGTCTTTGCAACGGCACAAGGATGATAGTGAAAAACCTTTGGTCAAAGTTGATTGAAGCAGAGATTACCATGGGCACGAGAATTGGAGAAAAAGTTTATATTCCAAGAATCCCACTCACCCACAAAGATCCTAACTATCCTTTTATTTTCAAAAGGAAACAGTTCCCCATTAAGGTTTGCTATGCGATGACAGTCAACAAGAGTCAGGGAAAATCTCTAAAAAAGATCGGCGTCTACCTACCAGAATCGATTTTTGGACATGGCCAACTATACATTGCATTATCAAGGGCTACATCACCGCATGGGTTAAAGATCATAATTAAACCTCATCCCGAGTACCCACCAAACACAACAAAAAATATTGTATACAAAGACTTTTAAAAAAATACATGAAATTGAGGTGTCTATCATCAAAACCAACAGTCACTATTCGTTCATCATTATTTATATGTTCTTAGTTAATTTTAGTCAATCATTATATAATACCATCTGTGCACTAACAAAAAAAACTTTTTACATTAAATAGTGTACATCTAATGTGTATTCTATTATATTTCTTTAACTAACCATATTACATCTTATATGATTTTTACATATGCAGGATGACTGAAGCTTACATCAAGGACCTAAAACCAAAAGACAAGGACAAAATACTAGAGGCAAAAATATATCGAGCATGGATACATAGAGACCCACCAAACACAACAGACAAAGGATACCGTGCAATTTTATTAGACAAACAGATATGTAATACATATAATACCAGCATTAAATGAGTCATTCATTTCTGAATGATCAATAACTAACAATGTTACCTGATTAGGGCGGTGCGATACAAGCAAACATAAAGGCGGAAGACATTAACCACTTTACCAATATTGTCATACCTGGAAAGACATACCGCATATCAGGATTCACATGCATTGATACAGAGAATTGGCAGCAAACGCTCGCAAATCCAACTTCACTATCCTTTACCAGATTCTTTACATCATTCGATCCTATAGAAGACGTTGGATTCCCGAACCATTATTTCGACTTTATCTCTTACAATGAGCTACCATACAGAGTGATTGATCCAAAAGACAAGTCCAAAAAGCCTTAACCAATCCTAACAGGTAACAACAACCATAAATTTTTTTCTTAGTATCCACCAAAAAATCTAACCATTATATTGTGTGCTTCATTCAACAGACTATATTGGTTGTTACATAAGCTCTGGACAAAAGGACAAAATAGGCAACCCAAACAGAAACCAAGCGGTGACACGAAAAGTCGAAATTCAAAATCTAAAGTAAGTAAGCTAATAAAATTTATTAATGTTAATTATGTGATAAAACACGTACCACAATACTTAACGATTTTAATCTTCAATTGAAACAGCCGTAATTCTGTCGAGCTAACACTATAGGGAGATCTAGCTGACAAGTTTAATAAGGATGGTATAGATGCACTTGAGAAACCAATAATCATAGCTGTGACATCTTGCTGAGTCTCGCGATACAACAACAATCTTCAACTTTCATCCACGCCAGCAACACATTTCTACATAAATCCAGAGATTCCACAACTTGAGCAATATCGGGCTGAGTATGCTACATATTCTCCTTTTAATGAAAAAAAAAATAATTACATCACCTCATTTTCTCATAATCATCTGGTGGTATAACAAGCACAGAGAATTGCACAACCTTAAAGCACCCTTACAGATTGTAAGGCGTGCCTTCCAAGACAGAGAAAAGGAAAAGATGCAAAATAGAATCCCTCTTGCCATCCTGATACGAGAAAAACCGAAAACTCATTCAGTAAGTTAAATCGTAACCTCCATGTATTTTTACTTACTAAAAAAATCCATACGTATATACTATACTTGAATAATCAACTATGACTGATTTTCTTTTTTTTCATTAAAAAAAAAAAAAAAAAAAAAAAGAGTTCGGTTTACCTGTGACGGAACCATAACAAGCATCAACACATCCGGGGAATGGTACTATGCATCACGTAGCACTTGCACAAACAAGGTTGAGAATAACGAAGGCATCTATGAGTGCAGCACACATGGACCAATAGCTTCGCCAACCTACAGGTACCGAAACAGTGATGCTAACATGCTTTACACCAAAAGCAGATTATATTGTCGGTACCGACTGCAACTCATTAGTTACTTTACTCAACAATCCAAACCCAAAGCAATTCCCAGAAAAAATCAAAAACATTGTTGGGAAAAAAGACATTTTCCAATTCTATTTCAACACAAGTATGACACAAGGACTGCCAAACTTTGTTCTAAACGAAATTTTAGATAAGCCAGATCCACCACTCCAGCTGGAAGCAAAAGCAAAAGGTAAGTAATTTTAAAACTTCACTTATTTAATATGACTAATACCTAAAAAACATGTTACATTTTTTTATGCAAACATTCTGTTTTGATAATTTCTAACACGCTCAACATTGACAGATCCATCACATGAAACAATCCAACATGCTTCTCTATCAGGTAAAAGAAACCGAGTACACATTGCAACAACTCAACATACGACACTTATTTATAAATAATCCATGTGTGAATAATTTTATTTTTCTTAATGTTAATCTCCACAGTCTCATCAGATTCGATTGCCATTAAAAGCGAGCAAGAAACACACGAACAACAACAATCCCATGAAAAAAGTAAAGGTGGGAGAACTTAAAGAAAAAACATGTATATGTTTCAAACATTAAAATGCGATATTAATTAAACCATTTCCTTTTCCAGACATCATATTTGATACCACACCACCACCCACAGCTACTACCTCCGAGATAACCTCAAAGGAACAGAAGACAGAAACAACCGAACACAAGAGTGCCAAACGAGTACTTTTCGAAGATAAACCAAGTGACACAAAGAAGACTAAAAAAGAGTAACGGCTTCTATCAAAGTAAGTAAAAGCATACCCCAAACAGACTATACATAAAAAACACATGTAATATAATTACTAACTTTTAACCTACTTCATTGTTGCAGGTTTCATTATGTGGCTATGCTTTTGTTCCTCCATATGATGATATAACAGCAAACTACCAGTCCTCCTATGTAAATATATGTTTGCTGGTATATGCTTTTTCACATACCTTTTATTCACCATTTTCAGACCATAAAAGACCAAAAACTAACGTTAAACGCCAAAGATATTGTGTTTTTGTGTTTGTGACTGTGCAGGGAAGGATATTGCATAAATGACATCAAAATCAACCAAAAAGCCTTAAAACGAGCACGAGATGTGGAAAAGTGTTTAAAAGCTAAGTCAAAGTAGAAATCTAAGCAAGAAAAGCCCGAAGCGACGAATTTATTCCTTAAAGGCTCGAAGAAAAATTCATGATACGCTTAACCGAAGCTCAGAGAGATTTTCAAGAAAAGTCCTCCACATTTGAGCAAGTTGTCGCGTTTAAATCTTTTGAAGACCTTTGGAAGAAACGTCGACTCAAGTCCTCGAGTTACATTAGTGTTACGTTTAATGTTTAGTACGACTAGTAACGTTTGTAATGTAATTTTAGTGCGTTATTCATATATTGTAAAGGTTCAAGGGCTAAATGTGCAACATTGTCAAACCATGTGAAAGCCTTGACCTATAAATAGACATCACCACCTCATTTAGAAGGTTGGTTAGTTTTTAGGGCTAGTTTTTAGGTTAGATTTAGGAGTAGTGTAGATTTTAATTTTGGTAATGAAGTCTTATAAAAGTTTTTATTGCTTTCTCTCTCTACTCTCTCTCTTAATTTCTTCAAGATTTACGTGTTTGATTCGTGTTTTTTTAGTGGGATTTATTGTTTTTAGATTTATTAAATGATCTAGTGATAATTTTTCTTAAAAAAAGCTTGCGTCTTAGCTTATTTTCGGTCCAAACAAGTGTTTTGTCATGTTTTATTACAAGTTTACAAAAGTTTATGAGTTTTCTTAATTAGCTTTTATATGTTTACTTAATTTTATTGCAACTTTTATCATTTCAGTGAGCTTATTTTGATTTTTTGAAAGATTGGTTTTGGAAATTCTAGGATATGGCGAGTAGGAAAAACCTTCCAGTGAGTTTCGAACTAAAAATAGCGAGTACCATAAAGTTCTTTGCGAGTTTGAAGTGGTTCTAGATTTATTCTTGCGAGTATGCTTCAAAGAATTTTTGCGAGTATGGTCTGAAAAAATTGTTGCGAGTATGGATTTTTCTTTTGGCTTTTGCGAGTATGCTTCTTATTTTTGCGAGTAAGGCTCATTTTTGCGAGTATCATTTGGGTGTCTTTTGCGAGTATGAATTTAAATTCTGTAGCGAGTATGACTTAGTCACTTTTTGCGAGTATCATATGTTAACATTTAGCGAATATTAATTCCTTCTGTTTTGCGAGTATGCTTTACCATTATTGCGAGTATGGATTTTCTTTTTCAACATGTTGTGAGTATGGTCAAACTTCTCAAGCTAGAATTGCTTCTTATTTATATTACAGCTAGTATGATTGTGTGGCATATTACTGCGAGTATGGATTCATAGTTAGAGAATTCCGTATTTTCATTTTTCAAGTATCAATTCTTTAAACTTTAGCGAGTCTGTTAACAAGTATTTCTTTCACGTTTGTTTCTTTATAGTTGTAAGTTTGGTTCCTAGTTATCGAGTTTATTTTACGTTTATCAAGTTTTATTTTCATTTGGCGAGTTAGCCAAGATTGCCGAGTTAGGCACAAGTTCTTCACCTCATCGTCTCATCGAGTGAGGTTCTTATTAGTTTTATCTTAAACGAAACTCCGTCGAATTTTCTTAAAATCTTTTTAGTAACGTTTTCTTACTTAAGTTCTATGTCTTTTCATTTTTAGATTAAAACTTTATTAGCGTTAATGTCTTCAAGTCTTTTATATTTCTTTCTTCGCTTAGTAAACTTTTATTTTCGTTTATTAAATCTAAAATACCAAAAACATTTTACTTTATTTTCCAAGTTAACTTTTATTTCTTAATCGCTTTACTTTCTTTAAAATGAGTCTTGAGTAGTTAAATTCGTGTTTGCTTAGTGATTCGGGTTTGTGAGCTAAGTGTGGACGTTAAATGTTTGTGATTAATAATCATTAAGATTATTTAGACTTGTGATTTTATTATTCGAAGAGACAAAAGTCGGAGATCAATTAAATCACTTGTCTAGAATTATTAACTTTTCAAAAGATTAATTGACAACTAATCTCGAGAAAGGAAAATAATTCATCACAAACCATTAGCTCACATTTAGTGAACTTATTCAAGTCGCTTGGCAAACATATTGTCTTTAAATCCGTTTACCGCTTTAATTACTTATCGCACTTTAATTCTTGTTTTCTTCGAGTCACTTTATTACATGCAACTTTACTTGTTTATTTTCTTTGCGTCACTTTATTGTTTTCCTTTACTTTAACCGCATTTTAATTGTCGTTGTAGTATATTCAAAACCAAAAATCATCTTTCAAACTCATTCACTTCACATAACTCACGATCTTGAGTGACGAGATCAGTTCAACCCTCGTTGGGACAACGATTCGTGGTTCAAAAGCTTGCACCCTTGCTAGAACTTTCAGATCAATTTTTGGCGCCGCTGCCGGGGAGCGGTTGTTAAGATTTAGTCGTTCGATCGTTTGAGTAATGTGTTTTGAAGATCCTTC
Organism: Artemisia annua; assembly: GCA_014162995.1. Classification (NCBI taxonomy): domain Eukaryota; kingdom Viridiplantae; phylum Streptophyta; class Magnoliopsida; order Asterales; family Asteraceae; genus Artemisia; species Artemisia annua. Next base: position 33,689 of record LBNU01021137.1, read on the forward strand.
TTTCGAGAAGTTAAGGCTTTTGTAAATATTTTCAAAATATAAAAACACAAAAATATTTTCTCTTCTAATTTGTTTTCACTTTTGATTTCCTCTTTTCTAAAAATAAAAAATCCAAAAGATTTTCTTTTTCAAAATTGGTTTTCACTTTTAACTTTTAATTTTTCAAACATAAAAAACCAAAAATAATCTCCTTATCTTCATATCATCTAATGGCGGATACGCGCGCTTTGGAGGAATTGCTGCAAAGACCTCGATATTGTCCGTGCGAATGGTGTAGTAACAACCTTGAGAATGGAAGTTGTTTGTTTTGTGGTCCAAATAATTCATCCTTTTATGATCAGAACTCGAATACATTCAACAACTTTTCAAATTTTTCTGACTACCCACCTCAGCCCTACTTATCTTTGTACAATCAATCTTTCTGTAATGGATGTGGAAATCGTTTGGATCCGTCTTCGGCATATTGTCAACGGTGTAATTGCATGAGGTGTGGTAGCAATCTTATAAATGGATTTTGTTCGATGTGTGCTTTTGTGTTTGGAAAGTCATACTCTCAAGTCTTTAATTCGAACTTTCCCAATTATCCTCCAAATGATTCTTACCTACCTCCTCAAAACCTTTATGAGCAAAAACCGTATTTCAATAACTTCTTATTCCAAAATACTCCGAATTTTGAGAATTATGGGCAATCTGTTGAAAATATTCATTCTGAGCCGTATCCAAAAAGTAAAGAATCAAAAGAATCACTTCTCAGTCTAATGAATGAGTTAAAAGGGATAATTCTTAGAAGAAACCAAGAAAANAAAAACCGTATTTCAATAACTTCTTATTCCAAAATACTCCGAATTTTGAGAATTATGGGCAATCTGTTGAAAATATTCATTCTGAGCCGTATCCAAAAAGTAAAGAATCAAAAGAATCACTTCTCAGTCTAATGAATGAGTTAAAAGGGATAATTCTTAGAAGAAACCAAGAAAAAGAAAACTTTGAGGAGAGCGGAGTAGACGAGTCTTTGAAAGAAGAAAACGAAATCAACACTTCGAGTGGCAATCCCACTCCATCTTGTGAACCTTTACATGTTGAAAATTTTTCTTTGGCATCTCTCGACGGTGACTTCTCTAAAATTCTAGCCGCTTTAGAGCTTGCGAGTGCTCGTGTTATTTATAATGAACCATCGACTTGTGCCTCTTCTCCGGTGATGGAAATGGAACGAGAAACCGAGGTGACAAAGGACCCGATACTGTCCCTTGATAATGGAAGTGCTAAATACGTCCAACCTTCAGTTGTCCAAGAATCATTTGTTCCCCCAAAACCGTCAAGAATTGAACCTAATTTTTCTCGATTTAAGGTTACGAGATCGTCAAGAAAAAGTGTTGAGCTTAAATCAATTTCTGAAAAGAACGTCTTGCCTTATTTTCACGTTCCTCAAGAACAAGAACCAGAGACTACAACGGAAGTGGTGGAAATTGCTAGCTCTCAGAGCACACCACTTGTCCCACCTCCGGATTCTTCAAAATGTTCTTTGATACTTGTTTCTGATATTGTTGAGCCGTCAGATCCTTTGGAGCCCGAGCTCAAGGATTCTTTACCCGATTTTGAAAAATATACTTTTGATACAGCCGAAGATTGTGATGTACTCCTTTTCCTCCCGTAGAGCCCAAGGACTTTCTAACAATGGGGGACGAGCCTCTTAACACTATTCCGGCAACGGAATCGGACGAATTCAATAAGTCTAGTGTTGAGAACCTTGTCCCAATCCAAAGTGAGTCCGGGGAAACTTCTAACGGTGATTGTGAGATTGTTGAAAGTGATCGTCTTGATAATATTGTTGATACAAATGATAAGCTGGTTGATGATATTTGCTTTGATAAGAAAGATGATGAGATGCTTTCCAATTTTGATTCTGATGATTCCTTATCTTGTGGAGACATCGAATATGTTGATGAAGATGACGACAATGAAATTCAAGATGAATCTCTTCGTGAGAAATTATCTAACGTTTATCTTTTCCTATCTAAGATCGAGGCATTGAATAATTCTCCGACTTCTTCTCCTATCCCCATTGTGGATAGTGATTTTCTACCCGAGCTTGAAATTTTTCGATTTGAAGAGACGAGTAGTGGCAATCCCATTACTCATGCTAATAACTCTCTTCCGGATTATGAGTGCTTTAATTTTGAGATCGATTCTTTACCTATCACCGATAATCCGTCTCGTGACCCTCTTTTAGAGGCTGTCGATCGATTTCTTGCTACGGATGACTCGATACCGCCAGGTATTGAGAATGACGAGAATGATGTGCTTATTAATGATGATACTTTGAATTCCAATTCCAATTCAAATCCTTTTGATTCTCGTCCACCCGCGGAACCACCCGATGTTGATTTTGGATCCGGTGTGAATGAAGTTATTGATGGAGGGGTGGATGAGACTTTTGATGTTTATGCTTTCACCATTCGTGTGTTTCACCCATTCTTTACTTATCCCATCATTTCTTCACTTTCCCACTCCTCCGCGAGTGAGGATGTTGTTTTTGATCCCGGCATCGTCACTTTTTAAGCTGTGTGTTTCATTTGCTCCCCCAAGGACAAGTAAATTCGGGGCGAGTCTAAGCTACACGACTCGTTATTAAACAAGCGCTTCGTGGGAGGCACCCCATGCTTATCCTTTTTATTATCTAATAAGTAACGCGAGGAGGGCGACCTCTTCCAATCTTGTGTTTGCTTGGTTGTTTGTGTTTGTGCAGGATTTCCCCAATTCATAATGACTCTCGTGCTCGTTGGTTCGTCTCATCTCCACTCGAGTCCCATGTATTGATGCTTGCTTGGAAATCTTATATCCAAAATCTTATCGACTAATGGTATCTTTGGCATACTTAATAAACGACCTTAGAATTATTGTTAGGATTACCCTTACCTTTTTAAACATTGAGGACAATGTTTATCTTTAGTCTGGGGGCGTGAATCTTTGATTTGATTGACCTAGCACTTTCACCATTGCTGTTTACTTACGCAACCCCGTTTTTCCTCAAAATCCAAAAAAATTGAAAAATTTTGAAAATTTTCAAAGAGAAAAAAAGCACAAAAAAATGAGAAAAAATTAAAAATTATGCAAAAATAGAATAAAAGTTTTGACATCGCGTTTGATTTTCCTACTAGGTAAGAGTGAGAATAAAAATTTTGACTTGATCCGGGCGTGTTGAGCCCTAGCTTGTCTCCCTTAACCAAAATAATATTTAAAAATGATTATGGCTAAGCATTCGCGGATCTCATTATTTGAGATTTTAAATTTGCGGAGAACATGAAATGATAGAGTTTCTTTAGAAGTTAGATGCTAAGCATAGAGTAGTTGGATCTCTTTAAAGCTCATCGAAGGTACTCATGTCTTTTTGTTCCCACAAAATTGCTTCACCCCATATCTGTGCAAAATAATTAAAGATGTTAGGTTTAGCCGATGAGTAGTTCTTTATCTTCTTAAGAGAATCTTTGCTTGGGAAATTGGGTACACATCATGGATACACGGCATTGTATTGAGTTGTATTGTATATCGTTGTATAAGCGTAGTACGCATGTGGTTTCGGAGCTACCCTAAAGCCCGTTGTTATGTATGAGCTAAGGTGCTTTAAGACTTTGGATTGAGATCGGACTTTGGTTCCTAGATTCCAACCCTGGCAGTTGGCGGTAGGTCTTGGATTGAAACCATGAAGGTTCGGAGTTGAGAAGTTACTAAGGCAAGAAAAAGAAAGAAAAAAAAGTGAAAAAAGTATCAAGAAAAAGCAAAAAAATGAGAAAAGAAAAAGAAAAAGAAAGAATAAGGATGTATGTTGAAGATTTATGGATTATGAGTTCAAGTGTTAAAGTTGGTCGTGCATACGTTACATGTGGATGATCCTAGATTGGACGCATGAAATGCACGTCAACTTATGTCTATGTATTCCGAAGTCTTTGTATGTATCCAATATCCTTGATGTGGACCACATTTCTCTTGCGGACCTTCTTAAGAGAAGATCGATAACTACTTAGCGTATGAATTTGGTATCTTTATCGGACTAAAAACTATGAAACGAGATGCTTATGAAGAAATTCATTTCTCTCACAAAAATAAAATAATGAGATACAAAATAGGAAAATGGGAGAAAGCGGTACACGAGTAACTTCCATGAGTAGCGTTGGCATCTAACTTGTAATTAAGCAATGATCCGTTTTTACACTTAGTTTGGGGACTTGTGAAAAATCAGGGACGATGAATTTTATCCAATCGGTCACTTTTCTATGAATCGTGTTCTTACTCTATGACCCTTAATCGTTATTGAAAGATAATGAAAGTCAAGCACACCGTCATAAGCTAAAGTAGTGTAATATATGATGTACATAGTCGAAAATGGAAAAACCGGGGCGTTTTAAGGAATAAATGATTTCGTATCTCTCTTGAACGTTTTGCTACTTTTCAAAGTTAGTAAAGAGATGTGTGAAATTATTTATCTCTAAAGCGTGACGTGATTACATTGCGTGAGGACACGCAATACCTTAGTCTGGGGGATTTTGGTATGTGCTTTTTCACATACCTTTTATTCACCATTTTCAGACTCTAAAAGACCAAAAACTAACGTTAAACGCCAAAGATATCGTGTTTTTGAGTTTGTGACTGTGCAGGAAAGGATATTGCAAAAACAACATCAAAATCAACCAAAAAGCCTCAAAACAAGCACGAGATGTGGAAAAGTGTCAAGAAGCCGAGTCAACGATGATATCTACTTAAGAAAATCCCAGGACGACAAAGTTATTTCTTAAAAGCCCAAGAAGATGAAGGAAACGCTTAATCGAAGTTGAAAGAGATTTATAGGAAAAAGCTTTCCAAGTTCGAGCAAGTGTTCACTTTTACATCTTTGAAGACCTTTGAAATACACGTCAACACGAAGCCTCAAAGTTATAAGACGTTACATTTAGAAGTTAAGACGTTTATTAGTTTGGTAATGTAGTTTATGAGTGTTTTCTTGAGATGTAAAAGTCTAGGGGGTAAAATGTACTCGATGGCAAACTTGAAATCCCCCTAGCATGATAAATACCACATGGGTTGCTTCATTTTGAAGCTAGTAGGATTTAGTCTTTAGTAGGTCTTAGAGTAATTTAGTTTTTATTGTAATGTTTTAATTTCTTTAATACAAGTTTCTTTAATACAAGTTTTTAATTTTCATGTCTTAAACTTTTTCTTTCTAGCTTATTGTCAAGCTTCATCTTAATCTTTCTTAAATATCTTTACATGTTTTAATCTTAATCTTTTACTGGAATTTTTTTATATATTCTTGTCACCTTTGCATGTGTCTATTTCGAATAAGAAAAAAAAATTAATGGGTTAGGGCTTATTTGTGAGTCGTTGGCTTATTTACAAGCTTATTTGTCATTAAAATTAGTTTTCTACAAAGTTTTTATAAGTTTTATAGGTTTAGATTTAGTTTTCTTTGTGCCAAAAAGTTCCAGCGTCATTTTTTCATTTTTAGCGAGTATGTGTTTTAGGGTTTTGCAAGTATGGTGTTTTGTTTAAGTTTTTGCGAGTATGCTTTTTATTTTAGCGAGTATGAAACATTTTTAGCGAGTATGTATAGATTTCTGCGAGTATGAATAGGTTCCTAGCGAGTATGGCATCCTGTTTTAGCGAGTATCACATGGTTTTTAGCGAGTATCACATGGATGTTAGCGAGTATGAACTTTAGTGTAGCGAGTATGGACAAGATAGATAGCGAGTATGTTTCTTTTTATTTAGCGAGTATGTAATTTTTGCTAGCGAGTATGATAAGTGGTTAGCGAGTATGGTATCCTATTTTGCGAGTATGGTGTGTGGGATTTGCGAGTATGAAGTCCCTAGTTGCTAGTTTCATTTCTTTTTGCCGAGTTAGGCATTGATTCACCTCATCGTCTCATCGAGTGAGGTTCTTATTAGTTTTACCTAAACAAAACTCTGTCGAAATTTTCTTAAATCTTTTTAGTAACGTCTTATTTAATTTCATTGTCTTTGCATTTTTAGATTAAAACTTTATTAGCGTTTAATGTTTTCAAGTCTTTTATTCTTCTTTCTTCGCTTAGTAAACTTTTATTTTCGTTTATTAAATCTAAAATTCCAAAAACATTTTACTTTCCAAGTTCATTTTATTTTCCAAGTTAACTTTTATTTCTTTATCGCTTTACTTTCTTTAAAATGAGTCTTGAGTAGTTAAATTCGTGTTTGCTTAGTGATTCGGGTTTGTGAGCTAAGTGTGGACGTTAAATGTTTGTGATTAATAATCATTAAGATTATTTAGACTTGTGATTTTATTATTCGAAGAGTAAAAGTCAGAGATCAATTAAATCACTTGTCTAGAATTATTAACTTTTCAAAAGATTAATTGACAACTAATCTCAAGAAAGGAAAATAATTCATCACAAACCATTAGCTCACATTTAGTGAACTTATTCAAGTCGCTTGGCAAACATATTGTCTTTAAATCCGTTTACCGCTTTAATTACTTATCGCACTTTAATTCTTGTTTTCTTCGAGTCACTTTATTACATGCAACTTTACTTGTTTATTTTCTTTGCGTCACTTTATTGCTTTCCTTTACTTTAACCGCATTTTAATTGTCGTTGTAGTATATTCAAAACCAAAAATCATCTTTCAAACTCATTCACTTCACATAACTCACGATCTTGAGTGACGAGATCAGTTCAACCCTCGTTGGGACAATGATCTGTGGTTCAAAAGCTTGCACCCTTGCTAGAACTTTCAGATCATTTGCCATAAAGGCATCTTTTGTAATATGGTTGCATCAATACTGCTTAAATAACTTATGTAAAACCTGCTCATGACATACTTATATATTTTGTAACATGGATGCACCAAACTTATGTGTCAAATGAATCTAATAGAAATAAACATGTATTGAAAAAACAGACACCAATGCTTTTATTCATATATAACAAGAGCTACAACCATTACATCACACATTACCACCAGATTCTTAATAGCTAAGACACCATCACAACATAACATTAAACAGTAAACGTAGATGACCTTCTAACATAACCAGACCACCAACAACAGCTACAACACCTAAGCACTAGCCTACTCCTGAACCTCCATCATCATAACATGTCAGCGCTTTTTAGCCCTGGCTTCACACACCGCATCCAAAAGACCAATCAAGGCCTGTAAAATCACCCCATTCCTGGCTTGCGTTTCCAACAAGCACTCCATCCCATCCATAGCTGGCACATCAAAATCACTAAAAGTCCGTCCATCCTCAATCAGTTCCCTAAACCTTGCAATTTTTTCACGTAGTCCTTCACACCATTCAGTAACCTTCGTATAGAACCCTCATTTTCAACCACTTCTTGGACAAAAAAAATTAAAGCAATGTTTGATCTCATCAGAGCCACACATTTCTTTTAATTGCTCAAAGTTTGGAATAGAAACCATTTTTTTAAAGTTTCTTTCAAAGATGTTGTGAACTATAAGCGAAGAAACTAACCACAAAGGCACTACTTATATACCCATGATAAACAACTAACCATATGGTGACCAACCACATTGTAACAGTGTCTCCTTTGGGTTATTTTTCCCATGCAGCAGTAAACTAGACCAACTTTAACCGACAAAGGACAAAATTCTCAGACTTTATGCACTTACAAAGCTGTTCTAGACAGTTTGAAATCCCCACAACCAGATATTTAGAATCTATATGTGTAAATATTATCTGTTACACCTCCAAAATCGGGTCCAGCGGGATGAGAAAGATATGATTTTTCTAAGTTTGACGACGAAAACTATTTTTCTAAAAATACCACTTGCTGTTACACGATTTTCTATGGCTAAAATGAGGCGTTAAACGTAAACGAGACAACCCGAAACTTTAAAAATCCACTAGTTAACTGTAACACGAGACCGGGGATATAAAGAACATAAGAAATGGACCTTTAGCGACTAAGATACAAACATTCGAAGTACGACGAGCACAACACCTTTTCCAACAGCAGCAGACTTAGAAATTTTTCTAAGTGTTGACAGTCTTTCCAGGTGACCATGTTCGACACCATTTTTCTCATTAATAGACTCGTTTCTAGAAAATTTATATATGTGACTAAAAGTTAGTTCACCCAGTCTAGTTTTCAAAATGTCCAGCTGTTTGTCAAACGGATTAATAACGAATAACTTTGACCTTCCAAACTTTCCCAAAAACTGCCCAGAAACTGCCGAAATAGCCCAAACACCTTATTTCACGGCTATTTTTCTTTATGATCGAGACCCGTATGGACACAACTTCAGTGTTACGACTTTAAGATAATGAAACAAACTTTCTAAAACTACTGAGCTTCTTTCCTAACTCTTAATATTCACTATTTCGTGACTAGCTTTGCGAGGCTATTTGGTCATATTTTCAAAGTTATGAAAAATATTAAACTACGACGACAACACTATATTTGCCGATGAAACACCAAACAAGGATCGTGGAGTATCGTTTCAACATAAATACATGAAAAGTGGTTATTAACTTAACGAGACATCAAAAATATATTTTTCGACGATAAACATTATTTTCAAATTTCACGAGTGGTATCGATAACATACGTATTTGCATGTGTAGCATCATTTCATTGCTTACATTAGAGCCTATCATTCATATTAGGTTGCGGTTAGAGATCGTGCCTCATTTCGTGTATCCACTTTTGTCTTCGTAGCTATCGCACCAGGTGAATTCATGCCCCCTATTTTAACTTGTTTTATAACTGTTTTGGGGGAGAATACATGCTCGTTTTTACATGAATGCAATACTTGTTTTACTTGAACATGCTACTTGTTTACTCAAACACTACTTGTCCTAGTCAAAGTTTGTTTGTTTGTTTACTCAAATGCTTTATGTGTTTACATGTTACAACCTACATATCTGGCGACATTGTCAGAATTGATCATATAGCGACATTGTCAGAATTGTTTATATGGCGACATTGTCAGATTTATCTATATGGTGACATTGTCATGGCTACATTATCACACTTACCATTTTATAGCGACATTGCTACACTTATCTTTGAATCTTGGTCCAAATATTACTTTTGTTTACATAAACCAGATCATATTTGGCAGTGGGTTGTAAACACACAGGTTGTAAGTCTTGTATGGGCGGGGCTTGGAACTGGGTGGATTTACAATGCCTTTGCTGGGAAACCTTCATTCAAAAGCTCTACATTACATTCTTTTTCACTAAACTCTATGAACTCACCAACCTCGTGTTGACACTTTAGCATGTATTTTCAGGTATTAAGCAATGGCACGCTACTGGAGGCTTTTGGCAGGGCATGGCATGGTCATAGAAGACTCTGATATTCATATGGGGACCGTTTTAACTATTTTAAGGGCCTAATTCCACACTACTTTTAACAATGTAAATTCAACACTTTTGTTAAAAGATTTTATTCTAAATGAAGGAGATGAAAACCGTTCTTTGCACTTGTGTTGTGATACCAATTGAGTTGCACCCCAGCGACATGTAAGCTTTCGCTGGACCCGATTCTGGGGGTGTGACATTATCCAATACAGTGACTATCACATGATAACACTCTATATTTACACCTTCTCCCTCAGTATTCACACAAAAGAATCATAGCACATGCGTTTGACCACCTTTACACTGGTAAATAGATAAACACACATCTTACAAAATAATAATAATAATAATAATAATAATAATAATAATAATAATAATATATACTTAACTTATAAAAAACCAGCTTTACAAAAAAAAAAATTTATTTGCAACACCAAACATACCCTACTACCTTACTTTTTACCATTACAAAAATGTTATACTTACTAAATTTCATGTTTAAACCACATTTTCCAGTAATCAGAACTACATTTTTTTTAACAAATATTATCTTTGTGCAATCATTGTTAAACATCTGTGTGTTAACAAAATTTAAACACCAAACAACTCAATCCAACGTAAATAACTCATCACACTAACCATCATTAACAACTTATCCCAGATCCACTTAAACAATATAAACACTTAACACACTATGAATAACATTTCAACTTAACCAATTTTTCATTCTTTAGTTAGTTTTCTTATTTGCTATATCCATACAATAACAGCAGATTTTCACAAATAACCAATTACAAACATGACTGAACTTTTTATGATATAAACTTTTTATAAATATAAATTAACGCAGCCAATGCAATGGCATACTAACTTCTACTTTTATTAATATTAACATACGTCTTCTACAAAGTCTGACTTCAATAACATTTTCATAGACTCCATACACATACCCTAACCTATCGAAACATAACTGCCATACAAAACTACCTTTTTCACACAACAGAGTTGTTCAAAGGGATCCTAAACATATAGACATTCAACATAGCCATACAAAAGATAGATAAGCAAGCAACCTCATTTAAGCTTCCTTAGTTTCTTCATCATTCGGGATTTCTCACCAGCACGCAAACCAGCAGCATGACTCATTTGAATCAACCTACCTAATTCAGCAAAATCCTCTTGCTCTGCAGCCCGCAAAACAGTAATACACTCATCCACAACATGGTCACTCTCAAGCTTCATCAACTCTAAAATAATACCATGCCTGTGTTCTACCATTGCCTCTAGCTCTTCAATAATTTCATTGCAGTTTTTTTCGTCATCCACGTATGCTTTCTTCTCTCTCGCGAAAATAGCAGCAAGAACCCTATCAACTCGACGATCTCCAATTTGCTGTACAATCCTCAAACACTTGGGAAACCTCGGTGCCATATCGTGAAAATCAAAACAGCTTTTCAACCCACAAATTCTTTTCACACTATGCCTAATTGAAAATAATAGAAATCCTAACTTTCCTACCCCTTTTCCCCAAATTCGTTTATCCCAAATACCTTTTACAAATAAACGTTGAACAAAAAGGACAGTTATAAAAAAATTGGATCTTCTAGCCCAATAAGACTAGCTGGACCTTAAGCCCAAATCAAGATACAATAAAGACATTACTAAAAGCCCAAATAACAATTTTATACTTACAAATACAAAAACCAGCAAAAAATTCATTGAAAAAATATATAGCAAACAAATATCAAATATAAACAACACATGTAAAACATATACATTGTAAAAAAAATAAATAAATAAATAAATAAAATAATAATAAAAAGAAAAACTACTCAATCACCATAAAAGAAGACAAAAAATTAAATTCCAAAATCTATGAACCAACACACTCCAACGACAACGCATATCCTACCATGAAAACAAGCAAATAATTTTCGAGGAGAAAATATATAGGCCAACACAATCCCGCGGCAACGCGCAGGCTACCATGCTCGTTAGTCTTAAACACAACATCCACATTAAATGGTTATCTGGGCTTTCTTAGTCAGTAGAATTTAACTATTTAGGCCTAAATATAATATGTTGCAGAGAGTTTAAAACCACTACAACCATTTTTTTAACAATTTTTATTTATTTATTTTTTATTATTATTTTTTTTTCCAAAAAATACACCTCAATGAACAAAAACAATTAAGACCAAATATGACAATCGAATTAACTCCACCGCAAATTACTTAGAACAAGTATAAGATTTAAATTGGTCCAACCGCAATGCGCGGTAGCCTATCAAAATCAACATATGGTTGCTTATCATTTAAAATGCAAAAATGCAAGAATTAATATTATTACCGCTAAATTAACATATGATTAATTGCTATTACAAATTGGCACCACTCCGTATATTGAAAACAATTTAAATTTAAATAGGTTCCGTCGTAACGCGAGACTGCCTAATTTCTCTTTATTGTTCATCATAGGTTTAATTTTTATAAATATTTATAAAATGACAAATATTTAAAAAACAAAAATATTTAAATTAACTCAACACGCATGTCTCATTTACCGTCCCATTTTTATTTATTTATTTATTTATTTTTATTTTATTATTTTTTTTATCAGAATCAATAGTATTTTAATTGAGGTGTCATTCACATTAACATCCAGTGATTTCAAGATATATTTTTTTAACACACCTTGCTTTGAACCAAAATTTAGGGTCCGTTTGGTTTATAAGTGGGTTTGGAATAGGATTTGGATTTGGTTTAGAATTTGGATTTGTTTTATGATTTTGAGAGAGAAAATATATTTATTAAATGTATTTTATAATAAAAATATAATAAAAAATATCATTTAAAAATTAAAATAAAAAGGGTATGTGAGACGAGAAAGTGATGGGTCCCGTGAGTTTTAAAAAAACCTCCAAGTTGATATGGAATGAAATTTCATTCCATCTATCAATCTTTTTGTTAAAAGAATGAACCAAACAATACATTATTGTCACATCAAACATAAAACCCATACCAAAGTATCAAACCAAACGCACCCTTAGTTCTTGACGTTTTAGATATTTTATACTTTCTGGTTTTAATTTAATGCATTTCTTTTCCATTTCAAACCTCTATAACTATTTAATTAAATTGAAATTGCTTGAAACTAAAGAATAGAAAACCAAAATAACCCAAGTAAGATGATCGAAAATGAGAGATCGGTGAGTGGGGCTTTTCAATCACCAAACTACCAAAGAAACACAACAACAACCCTTTCATCAATCGACACGTTTGCCCACAGCGCTCCACTCACGTAACCTTTTAAGTTTTTCTCAACGAGTCTAAGGGGGTTGGCAACACCCACGGTAGGGCACGGTGCGGGGTGCCTACCGCACGGTAACACCGCCGCCGTGTCTACGGGGAGGGCACGGGAGGACCCCGTTCGGGGAAACTTACCGCACGGGAAGCTTGGAAAATTCGAACGTTGCATGCTTATTTTTGACCGTTTGAGCCTTTAAATGGATTTTTTTTT